>JAOEGS010004115.1:30235-44765 GCA_025447755.1 Corythornis vintsioides
AGTTTCCAGGCGTGCTCTCAGTGGGGTCAGGGGGCTGTGCTGGGCTGCCTGGAGCTGGCAGATGCAGGGGGGGTGCTCAGGCTCTGAGCTCTGCAGACAAAGCGAGTTACTTTTCTCTGCCCAAGGAAAGTGAAGGGATACTTTCAAGTGTTTTGTTTTTTTTTTTTTTCTTTTGTTTTCCTACATAATGGCATAAAGGCTTTCTTTTACAACCCATGGCTTCAATTCTGGCCTTCTCACGGGCATGCCTGGCTCTGGCCTTCCACACTGTGAACACAGATCCAGAAAGGAGAGGCAGGAGAAGCGGGAGAAGCTTCGCCCCACGAGTCACTCTGCACCCAGTGTTCAGCAGGTGATGGGGCTGTTGTTTTCAGCAGGTTTCTGAGCCCTGTCCCTGTGTAGGGCAGTAGTATCAGTGTATTAAGCAAACAGTAACCCAGCACATCACGACCTACAACAGTTTTGTCATCAAAGCCCAAATCAAGCTGTTAAATTTCAAAGCACTTGAGTGTTTCTCCCCAGCTGTGTTACTGTCCCTAGCAGAGAAAGTGAACTGGAAGCTGAAAGGAAAACACAGGCATTTTGAGGGGGGATTGTGCTGTTTCATGGTGCAGAATGTGCTGCTGAAGATGATGCTGTGTTGGGGAGGGACTGGAATGTGGCTCCAGGCTGTCAGTGGGGTCCGGGGCTGGCTTGTCATGGCTCTCATCAACTGTGGCACTTCTGACACATTTTGATTTTACTGAAAAGCAGGTTGTGGATAAAAGGCTGGAGTATCTCAGTTTGACCTCCTGTTTTGATCTTGAACTTCAACAGGTTACAGAAAAACTGACATCAAGACTATAAATTAGAGTGAACTTTGAGATCTGGTTAATGACTTTGATTCGCATGCATTCAGTGCTGAGGTGAAATTTACTTAAACACTGAATTCTTCCCATGTGGGGAAGCCTTTCATTTTATCTTTCATATCCATTGCCACAGTGTGGGTCACGGGTTGACATTTTTAATCGTCTGTAAAAGATATTGTTATGGTTTTTGGTATTATCCTTGTTTGTTTTCAGCTGCGTTCGGAGATTCACAGGCGAGCAGAGTCACACTCTACATATTTTCATTACCTTGTTTTGTTTAACACAAAGCAGCTCCAACTTTCACAGTTTGTGTGTGAAAATCTGTTGTTAGGGAACTGTTTGTGGGACAGAAGTTACCAAGAGCGTGTTGGCTGTGTCAGACCAGGGCTGTGCTTTGCACCCACACTGCAGTGCTGACACCCCGGCCATGGGAGGGCCAGTTCAATAGTGTTTCCTCGTATGGCTGACACCCCATCGACTGTTTGCCAGCCTGCAGGCCTCTTTAGACATGCTTGGACAGTTGAGCGTTTAAAGTGATTTTGGGAAGGGCCATGGGCTGGGAGTCATTGAATTTCTTGCTGTTGTGCTTGACACGTTGTGAGCAGCAGTTGTGTTCTGTGCATCTCAGCAATGTGGGTAGGTCAGCTACCCGCCAGGGCTGGGGGGTTCTGCAGCTCAGCTCTGACAAAGCCTCGCTAGCAGTTGTAGCCCAGCCCTTGGCACAGCCTGGTGGCCTGGTGCCATCTGCTTGCACAGTCTTCTTCCTGCTGGACCTTCATCTGAAGGCACCCTTGGGTCTGCCTGAGCATCCAGGGCCCGAGAACACGGTGCTGGGGTCAGTGGCTGTGAGTGGGGGAACGACACACGGGGCTCACCCAGGAGTGGAAAACCCCAGAGAAAAAGGCACTGAAATTCACTGTGAGTTCTGGGAGGGTCGTTCACAAAACCCTCTATACTGAACATACCACTTGGGGGAAGCTGGCAAAGGAGCCTTTGATTATAGCAAGTAGACTAAGTGGTGGAGGCTGTGGATGTAAACTCTCATTCACTGCTAGCATTAGCCCCTGAGAATCAAATGAGTAGTATGGAGAAATTGCCACAGGAGCAGATCTTTGTGCAGTGGGTTCCTGAACCTTCACTACGCCTTTTAGAAGTCCCTGTTTTTAAGGGTATTGAGTCAAATAAATGACTGATCTGATAGTGCATAGCTATTTAGAAAAAAGAAGGCTGAGCAGAAACGTCCTGCAGTGCAAACTGTGATAGCAGAGAATGGCTTTTAATGAAAAAGTTATTTAGGGCTCATAGAGGAAGAATGTGGAATGCAGCATTTCCATTGCAGATAGGAAATATATAAAGCAAAAAGACATTGTTCAACTGTGTGGAAGATTGAAACGGAGCAATTTGGGGTTTTAATGAGTCAGGAATATGGAGTATGAACACACTGATATTTCAGCTTACAAGTGTTTTGCCTCTTTCCTTTTTTGGCCGAGATGCTGTAGTGTACGTGGAACCTAAAAATACTGCTCTCCAGCCCCTGTCAAAACAGATTTCTTTCCCTTCAGAAGCGCATGTGAGAGGCTGGCGTTGGCAGTACCAGAGCTCTGTTCATGGGCACTGTTCATGGGCCCTGCACATCAAGCCATGCAGCTGCACTCCAGCACTAGGTGTGCCCAGTGGAATCTGACTGCGGGGCACGAGCTCTGCCCAGCTGCTGTGCCACCCTGCCAGCCACAGTTATCTGCCCAGGGACAGAGAGGGAATGAAGCTGTCACGTTTAGAGATACTGGTGATGTAGGGTGACGTTTTTTGTTGTTTTAATTAGGATTATTTCATGTGAGGAAACCTTCAGTGGTGCTGGTGGTGGTGGTTTGGGGGTGCAAGGCTGGTTGTCCTCTGTCCTGTTTGGAGCAGCACTGAGAGCCTGTGTGTAAACCCTTTCTGTGCCTGGCTGGTGAGTGAGGCCTCGGGCACTCTGGGGTGGGTTTGCAGGATAAGCTTTTATGCCAGTGAGTTTCAGCCAGGTAGACAGAACTTCCATGCAGTTACTCCACAACAGTGGATTTCTTGCAGAAATATCACTGAGGTGATTTTGTCCTTAACCCACATGTGTGTGAAGAGAATCTCCCTGTGCATGTGAAAAGATGCATCTGTAAGGCAGAAATTCCTCTCTGCTCATGGGAAGCTTTTAGGTGAGAGACTGTAACCTCCCTTTTGTTTTATTTTCAGGTCCAGTTATTTCTCTCTCTCCCTTTTTAAGCTGAGTGATGTGTGTTGTCACTCCTTGTTCTGTGTGACAGTACAGGGCCTGTTTCAGTCCTGTTCAGCACAACAAGGGATCCAATTTGCCTCTAAATGGCTTGACAGACTGTTTGGTTCTCCACGAGCTCCGAGTGAGCCCGAGATCTTCCAGCGTGGCGTTAGTGTGTCAGCTGTGATTTTACAGATGCTCCTTGCTGCTGTAAGTACATAAGGACATTAGATGGCAAGGGGAAAGTGGCTGTTGGTGTTGTCTCCTGGAAAGAAAAGCACTCAGTGTTTACTAAACTCACACGCCAGTGAGACACAGTTATGAATGTTTAATTTTTGCTAGGAGAGACGTTAGATTCTTTTGATTCCAGAATAGAAGAATTACATAATAAAACCCTGACACTAAATTAGGAAAGGATTATGCTGGAGAGAAAGCCCCATTCATTACTCAGAAATCCCATCTCAGACAGAGGGAGAGGATCTTCACCGTTGGCTGAGCAGACCGGAGGTTTTGTTCGTGATGGGTTGCACCCTTGTGTGACAGATGCTCATTGTTTAGTGACTTTTCTACTTTGGCCAAATTCGTACAGCTTACTTTGCTAACAAAGAACAATAATTAGAGTTAATATGCCATCAGCGATGCACATTATAGGCTTAGTGGATTTGAGAGCTTCTTTAGCATTCTTAACAAAACCACAGCCTTTATTGAAATAGGTACATTTTCCTTTGTTTCCCTTCAAAATAATAACCAAAAGAAATCTGAAAATGCCTCAGAAAGAGGGAAATTGTCAAGTTTGTCCTCGGAAAAGAAATCGGGTTGTTTACCACTTGTAGAGACACTGCCTAGCTCTGTGCCTGACAATCCTAATCGGTCTTCCCAACAATATATACAAATTAATTGACATTTCTATCTGGCATTCATCTAAGTTGTAAATATGGGCTATGATTGCAATTCAAATTAGTCTGAAATTTAATATCTGGTTATAATCAGAATTGCTAAAGATGTCTGGCTAATTTAATTGACATAATTGTTACAACATCTCTAATTTTATGTTGAAGTCTGGGGTAATGACTCCTGAGTCACCTCTGCTTTGGGAGGCTTTTGAAGAGAAAGTGAGGGATGCGTTGGGCTGGGTTGAAAACCCGCAGGAGAAGGGAGATTGTATCAGTTTCTCTCTCTCCCTTGGTAGGTTGCTGGGGAGGAATGAATGAAATCTGGAGGTGTACAGCAGTATATCATTCTCTACTAAAAATCAGCATAAAAAAGCAAATGGCTCATGTATTGGGCTGAATCACTGTTACTTATTTTCAGGACCAAAATAGTCTCCTGCATATAAAAAGCCTTCAGCAAGTGCCCCTCGGATGGGAGGGTGGAGTTTGGAGTCCCTGGAGTGAGTGATGATTCACTTGCCAACAGTGGCTGCAGCAGATGAGCAGGATTCAGGCTGTGGCAGTACCAGGTGATTTGTGAGCCAGACTGATAAAACATCCACCTGCTGGAGGGGTCTGCTGGGGGTGCCAAGGGACAGTGAAACATCCACCTGCTGGAGGGGTCTGCTGGGGGTGCCAAGGGACAGTGAAACATTCACCTGCTGGAGGGGTCTGCTGGGGCTCTGACGTGCCTGGCTTGCTGCAGCCAGTCCCAGCTGCCTGCTCTGCACCCAGTGCAGACATGAGGACAGTGGCACTCCCAGCTCTCTGCCTGGTGCAAAAGCTGCAGCTTCGGAAGCTGGCTGGGGAGAGACCAGCATCAGTTTATGAGCTAAAATTATCTTGATTCCTTGACTGTGGAGATCAGCCTCCTGACTTTTGACTTCACCCCATGTCTCCAGCTGAAGACAAACGTGTGATTGTGTGAGGGAGCTGAGATAGTGAAGTGCTTGATTCAGGAGGATGACAGACGAAGCCTGTTCCCAGTCTGGGGGAGGAGGGGGCAGGAGGCAGGGGGGAGCTGCTTGGTGATGTGCTGGGTGGGTGGCTGAGGGGGGTGCTGGGGAGGCAGGTGTCTCTGTGATGACAGCCTGGGATGCTGTTACCTTCATTTCTGTCATTGGATCATGTTTTGCTTTATTTCTCTGATTGGATCATGTTTTCCCCTTGTAAAGTAAATTCAGTGCAGAGGTCATGATTGCCAAGATTTACTTGATCCATGCTCTGCTCTGAAATGGGAGAAGTGGATTAATGCTCCCCCAGGGACAGTGGGGTGGTCTGCTGCTGTCCCTCTCTGCTCTTGGCCCTCCCTGCAGCCCCTGAGAGATGAACTTGTAGAAGAACCCTGTAGCCTTTGGGAACAGTGTTTGCACAGAGGTATCCATCATGGCTCTGTCATCAGATACCTAACAGTAACTTCCTAGCAAGTCATCTGCTCTCTTCTGCTTCACCCACTCTTAGTCACTGAACCCGTTTCTGTGGGCTACAAGTAGTAGGCTATTTATTAAAAGCAGTAGCTAGTGAAAAAATGGTTTTCTTAGTCAGGTTTCTCTTGCCAAGAATGTAAAATCAGTGAGACCAATTTTAGGTGGCTCGAGTCGTGCCCAAGTCAGATTACTCTGTAACTCGTGTTACCCCTGCTGCTTCCACACCTTCCATTCACAGCTCAGGTGTTGGTGGCTGGAGCACTGCTTGAAAATGCGTGGTTATTAAAAAGATAACCAAGTTCTTCATGAGGGAATGAAAGCATTTAGCATCTGTCCCGTGCAGATCTGTTGCTGCATGATACAGAGGCTCCCCTTGCTCTGGAGAGGGTCACAGTTACCTGAGAAGAAACCTCCTGCTTCCCAGTCCCTCTGCCGTAGAGCCGTGCCTGGACGAGCCGAGGGCAGGGCCAGGAGGCTGCTGAACGCCTCCCTGCAGGCAGAGGGCTTGGATTCTCTCTGACCTCGCTGGCCTCACACAACAGGAGCCTGCTTGTCCAGTTCTCCAGGTGCTCTCTGATCCCTGAGTTCTGGAGGAATGTGACATTCCACTTCCTGCATTCAGTCAGGGAGGGCAGGCTCTGGATGCGGGAGCTGCTCTGGCAGCCAGGGAGCAGCGAGGCCAGGCACCCCTCCTGCCTTTGGGGGACGGGCTGAGGGAGCTGGATCCGTTCAGCCTGGAGAGGAGAAGGCTCTGGGGAGACCTTCTAGTGGCCTCCAGTACCTGAAAGTTCCTGAAAGTACCCGCGGGGCCACGGGAGAGCTGGTGAGGGACTCTTTGTCTTTGCATCTGCTGACAGGACAAGGGGCAGTGGTTTTCAACTGGAGCAGGCAAGATTTAGATGAGACATTCTGTGAGGGTGGTGAGACACTGCCAGGGAAGTTGGAACTAGATGATCTTTAAGGTCCTTCCACCTCAAGCCATTCTATGATTCTGTATTTTCAAGATTGTTTTGACACATGGGATTAAGCAGTAAGAGTAATTCTGTACTGCATCAGTTCACAAGGTTAACATCAGCCCGCTGAGTTCTCTAAAACAGATTTATTTTTATTTATCCTTAGCATGCAATTTCAGGCTTCTGTATTTTCACAGACCCTTTACGTTGATAGATTTAACTTCTAATTGCACTGCTTTTCCATACAGCTTGCCACCAAGACTTTAAAATGTGTCACAGGGAAGATTTGAGCTAAATATAGCATGTCCTCTTCATCTGAAAACAAAGGCATGGGAACAGAAAAGTGTAAATGATTTCTGAGCTGTGGAGCTGGAGGATTACTGAATGGCTGCTCTCCCACTCCTGTCTCCCCTCTGAGCTGTCTTGCTGCCTCTTCAGCGTGTGCACTGAGTCACTCTGATGTCATTCCCTGCACTGGTGAAGCAGAATTTGGCAGGTCTGTGGCTGTTTCAGGGTTTACAGGTTTGGAGTTTGGTAGCATTGTAAACACCTGAATATAGAATCACAGCATGGAGGGGGTGGGAGGGAGCTCTGGAGATCAGTCCAACCCCTGGCAGAGCAGGGGCACCCAGGGCACCCCCACAGGGACAGAGCCAGCTGGGCTGGAGACTCCACAGCCTCTCTGGGCAGCCTGGGCCAGGCTCTGGCACCTCACAGGGAAGAGGTTTCTCCTCATGTTGAGGAAATAGAGTGAAGTAGTTCTTGTGTTTTGAGGTCATAATTCATGGAGTCATAAACCTTTGAGTCTTTTGAATATTACTTGTTAATACTTACCGGGAATGGAAAATGTACTGAAGAAAATGTGCCTACAGTTGTCCAAAGCGTGTGGAGTGTGCTGCAGAGGAAGAGGAATTAGTTACCCAGAGAACTTCATCAGTAGAGATATTTATATAGCATTTAAATCTTCATAACCTCTGGATTTTGGATGCTAGTGAGAGTGTGACTAATTTGTTTTCATTCAGTGAAGGTAGAATTTGGTGTGGAAAAGCGTATTGCAGTAATCTTTTAGGAAGAACATAGCTGCAGACAGAAGCCATCAAGTGTTTAAGGAATACACTCTTTTAATGCTCTTTGCAGGTTGAAGGAATGAGACTGAGGGGGAAAGAAGGAGTAACTCAGAACAAAATGCTTTCTGCTTGCTGCCTCCTTTTCAGTGTTACACTTCTGAAATGCTGTTGTCTGTTTTAATTTATATGAATGACCAGGAAAAAAGCCAAGATACAGGGCTATGATCTGAAATGGCCCTTGCAGCCTGTTCCTCAGGCACAGGTGGGCAAACCTGGCTTGTGCTTCTGCTCTCTTTGACGTATCTCTGTGGCCAGAGCAGAGCCAAGCAGCCCTTTCTGTGGAGAAATGCAAAACTGTGGCCATTCCTTCCTTACACACGTGCACAGGACCACGGTTACGTGGGCTTCTGCAGGTGTAGCTGACTGCACTGAGAATGGAATTCGCTGTGGTTTGCAAAGCATCATGGCTGTGGCAGTGTGCTGTAATGGTGTCAGAAGTTTCCATGTTATCCAAAGTAAATGAGATGGATTTTCTTGTTAAGAACCTAAGTTAGCATTAGAGCTAAAATATTTGCCTTGCAATTAAGAAGTTTCTCAACAAAACTTTTGTTCTTGCTCAGTAACAAGAACTTCACAGCGGATTAATAACATTGAAGCTAAGGCTGTGGAAAATAGTTTTAATACCCAAATAATTGTTTAAATAGAGTCTTAATTACAGTGATTAGTGTAGTTCTTATTGAGTGATAATGTATTCCAACTCAAAATCTTACCTGGTTTTTAAGTGTTTCTGTGTAACTGTGTACTGAAGAGTGACTTTAAAAACAAAACAGGAACAGTTTGTGGTAAGAAAGTAAAAGACAAATGCAAGATGCATCTTAATCAAACTTGTGTTTCATACAAGTTACCTTGAGAATAGGAAGCCCAGAAGAGTTCAGTGCTGAGCAGGTCTCTCCTTACCTGCTCTGTGTACCTGCTGTGACAGATGTCACAGGAGCTGTGCTGGAGACAGAGGTGCCCCCTCAGTCACAGGTGCCAGTGGCTTTCCAGGATGCTGCTTTGTTCAGCTCTGTCTTTTCTGTGCCAGCTTTTAAACCTTTCTTAAATTCCTTGGCTGCTTGCTCCCGACTTCTGTTTTCTTTCTCTAATTACATTTGTTAGCAGAGGGGATCTGTGTAATAAGCCTGAAGAATCTCTTTGCCACAGGGTTTGCAGAGCAGTGTTTGGAAGGCAGACGTCTTCTTGTGACAGCTGGAATCGTTTGGTGTGTCTGAAGCAGTGGGGTCTGGGCTGGGGTGAGCTCAGGGCTGTGCCCGGCAGGCTGCAATGACGGCTCATTCTGACAAGAGTAAAAAAACATACCAGGAGTTTTTTGAGTGTGATCTGATTTATGTTCCGACTGCTGTGTGTGAGCAGCTAAGCTGCGAGCCTGCTTAAACTTAGACTCAGGACTATTCCAGTGGCTGGAGTGAGGCTGCCCTTGCTTCAGTGACATGTGGGCACTGGGAAGATGATGGGAAAAGCCCTCCTGCATTTACTGCTTTATGCTTAAAAGGGGAGTGTGCTGTCTCAGAAGAGTAACCATTGCACTAACAGCTACAGTGCATTTAATTTTAGACTGAACATGAACTGTCTCCATCAAGTAATGCTGTAGATATGATTAAGTTAATAGCACAGATTTATAACACAAACTATAACCATTGCACATGTCAGATTAAATGCTGTGTTTTTTAGAACTGAGCATTGAAAAACTATTTGGAATCCTTTGTTGTAGTATTCATGAAGTTTCTGGTTATTTGTATATTTGATTTATGAGTATACTTTAATCTCACGTCTTTTACTTTATGCTGGGCAGAAATGAATGTTTTTATGAGGTGAGAGCTGTCTGGGTCCATGTAGCAGAACCTGAATCGTGTCCTGTGAGGATGAAGGGCTACCTGTGGGGGGTGGGCTGTGCTTTCCGGCCTGCCCTTCATGCCAGCTCAGTCACAGTTTGGCCTGGCACTCAAAACCTGTTGTTTATGAAGGTTTACTAAACACTTGGAATTTATTTGCTATGTGGCGAGACACATTCTCCCTCTTGCCTGGCTTTCACTGCATAGATTAGTGTTTTGCCAGGGGATCACAACCCTCCCTCACTACAGTGGAGCTGCTGCTGCTGTGCTGCGTTCCAGCTGGTGCAGGACCCAGTGTCTGAGTCCTGGTGCATGGGGACTTCTCTTTTTCTGTTTTCTGAGAAGAAATCTGCTGATCTCCTGAAGCATTATATACAGTCTGAGAACTGAAATTAGAAATATCAAGGCGTGCTGGCTGCCTTTAGCCTGTGTCAGGGCTTTTAGAGCAGAGCTGTTTGTCATAGCCAGCATCAATAGTTTCCTCGGGGGACTTTCAGGTTGAGTGGGCACTGCACTGCCCTGCTCTCTGCTCCCCCCTCCCTGGTGCATCTGTTTCTAGGCTGTTCACTCTGCTGGGTGTGCTGCCATGGGTGTGGGAGACATCGAATCTTGGGCATTTTCTGCTCTGGAGACAAGGATTGGTGCAGGTTCTTAGTTAATGGCAGTAGTGTGTAGTTCAGAGCACCGTGTGCTGTGTGTGCTGTGAAGAGAGGCAGTAGCTCTCACAGGAGCTGACAGTGTCATTGGGCATGAGAAATGAAAGCTGGTATGAGATGCATTGTTCTGTCCCCCGGGCATGAGCAAGCAGGCTAAAAAGGAAAAATGATGTAACTAGTTTGAGCTACCTTGGTGACATTTGAGGTGAGACAGAGGGAGATGTTTAGAGCCTTGTCACAATATGAGTTGTTGAAATTAATCTCTCCTGAAGGAGCCGTATAAATGTGCAGTGCTGATACTATTTATGCTTATGCAGTTAGCATCAGGCCAAGTTACTCAAGGTTATTATACAAATGTACAAAGAGAAGCAGGTTTTACTCCAAAGATGTTCTGTTCCAGCTTCACAGAAAGCTCTGGCGAGCAGACGCTGCCAGAGGGGGCAGCAGGAGAGGGAGGTGTGGGTATCAGTGTTGACAGACCTCATGGCTACACAAGAGTCACTTTCAAACCACAGGAAGCACTTGGCATCTTGCAGGATAAAACCTCTTCAGGCCATCATACGAAGGGTATGCTCCTTATTCCACCAGGTGACAAATGTCTTTTGAGTGCTCCACTGCTGCTGCTGAGAAATGCAGATGCTCAGTGTCTTTCAAGTATTAATTTAGAGAGAATTATGCCCGTGGTTTTTGTTGAACTGATGAGTTGATCTAACCTGTGTGTGTCCTTTCACCTCTTTCTGAAAAGCACATGTCAATATGCTGTTACTGGCTGTCCTGCTGGCTGCTGTGGCATTACAGAAGCGTAACTGTGTCATCTTCTGAAGGGAATACTCTCCATATAGTTATGTCCAGGAGCACTGCCTGGTAAGAATAGCTGGAGCTTCTGTGTGGAGCCATCTGTGTGAAAGGAAACTGCATCCATTATGCAATCATTTTGCATTTAGACTGGAAAGTCACTAAAAGCTCATGGTAATGCTGTGTAAAGAATTGATAAGAGAAGTGAAAGATGTACTTAATGCCTCTGTTGAAATGAACCCAGTGCTCAGGTTTCTCTTATCCCAGGTTGGTTGCATTAATCAGTATAATGCTGCGCATGATACAAGTTCATCACTGCATCCTGTCTTTATTTCTCTGGCTCTGTGCCTCACGACTATTAAAATAATATAATTCTGGAATTGATTGGGTTGGAAGAGACCTTAAGATCATGGAGTTGAACTGTTCCCCCAGCACTGCCAGGGCACCACTGACCCCTGTCCCCCAGCTCCACAGCTTAGAAGCCCCTCCAGGGATCACAGGGACTCCACCCCTGCCCTGGGCAGCCTGGGACAAGGCTTGACAGCCCCTTTAGGGAAGAAATTGTTCCTCAGCTCCAAGCTCAACCTCCCCTGGGGCAGTTTGAGGCTGTCTGCTCTTGTGTGGTCGCTTGTTGCTTGGGAGAAGAGGCTCTACAACTCTCCACAGCTACCCACCTGTCGGCTGCTCGTAGAGAGCCAGAAGGTCTCCCCTGAGCCCCCTTCTCTCCAGGCTGAACGAGCCCAGGTCCCTCAGGCACTCCTGGTGTCTGTTCTGCCTGCTGCACTGCTGCTGTGAGCCAGCTCATCCTGCACAGAGGTGGGAGTGTTTCGCTGTGGGACTCAGCAGCCAGGCAGAGGAAAGGTGACTCTTCTGGAGATGTGATAAACCCTCTGTAGCCAGGAGAGCTGGCTGTGTGGGTTCTGGTGGGGTGCCCTGCCTGCGTGCTGTGCTGCTGGAGGATCATCCAGGGGCACGAGTGCGGGGCCATGGTGTCCCCTGTCACGAGCCGGGGTGATATTTTCACACGTCTGCTGCTCGGCTGAAGTTGTCTGTGAGAGGTATTTTGGCTAATGGCTGCACTACTCTTGGGGTAGAGTCTGTCAAAGCTCCTGAAGCTGTGGATCCACTTCAGAGAGCAGTTCAGGGGTCTGCCTCCGATCAAATCATACTGGGATCCACAGGTAATCAAAAGAGAAATACAGTATTTTCTTGGACACAATTCCTCTGATCCCTTTTTGAGACTTCTGAGGGTCAAGTGAATTTAGTCCAGGAGTACCTGTCTCTAACCATTGTGTAGGAGTGGAAACCAGATTAATGAGATGGATTCATTTGGCAAAACTGACACATCCTAACCAGAGAATCTTACTATCTATTTTAATAAGGTTTCTGATCAGGCCTTGGATGAATTGACTCAGTGACTCTTTCTACTGCCAAACAATGGAAAAATGGGACACGAATTCTGACTAGAACTTTTATGTATTCTAGAAACCCAAGTAATTGGGAAAGGGATTTTAGTTAAAGTTATTTTGAGTACTGTATTTATAACAGCAAAGTAGAAAAAAAAAAGAGGATTTTTATTCTTTTAATACATGGCTTTTCTTGCAGGAAAGAATGGATTCCTTTGTTATAGTTGGAATAAGATTTGTTTGTTACAGTCAGAATAAGTCCTTTTACTACAGGGGCCTTTCAGTTCCAAAAGCTGCTTTTATACATTTTACAGCTGCCCCAGTTCAGACTGGCAGTCTGTGGATAGATGGCATCTCGAGCACAGGTATGATGCAGGGATGCATCACAGCTATCTCTGACAAAAACTTGCTTACTAGCAGAGCAACTAACAATAACCAGTCTTTGGTCGTGCTGCCTGCATCTGGGATCACTGCCAGGTATGTCCCTTTATTCCTGGCTTCCTCACGTGCCCAGAAACGACACGGAAAGCACCAGTGTATTCCCAGCTGTGAACGTGCTGGGAGCTGTTTTGGCCAGCACACAGCTAGGAAGCTCACCCAGCGGGGTGCTGCCTGAGGTGCATGGGGCTGGCAGGGCCAGTGCCATGGACAGGGGCTGCCCCCCTTGGCTATGGCTGGGGAAGCTGGGGGGCTCCAGTCAGCTGTCCCTTCCAGGCCCACATACAACAGTCTTTGGTTGCTTGTTGATGCCAAGAGGGCAGTCTTGCCTTTCTGCAATGAAGGATTAATTTCACAGCCCTTCCAGCTTGTGGAGTTGTGTTTTGTTGTTGTAGGAACAAAGGTTTCTTACAGAGTGTTGACACACTTCTGTGCTGGCCAGGGAGAGCATCCTTCTCTGCACCTCTGTCAGCTGTCCTGAGGCTCGTAGGGCTGGCTCTGGAAATGCTCTGTGTGTTGCCACAGAAGTGTATGGAGCTTTAGGCAGTGAGTGAAAGGTCTCTGCAGGGACTGACTGGGGACAACAACAGCAAGATGCTACGAACACAGCAGAAGCTCTTTATCCCTGGCATCCTAAGGGTACCACTGGCCTGTTGCTGCTGATGGGACGGGAAGGGACAGAGAGGGCCATTGCCCACAGGAGCTGTACTTCCAGCTGATGCTGTTTGCTCTGGGAGCTGGCATCAGTCACTGCTTTCAGAGCCCCCCACTGTCCCAGCAGTGTGTGCTGTGGAGCTGAGGGAGAGTCACAGGCAGTGTCACCTCCCAAGCCCTCACACAGGACTGGAGACCCAGAGAACCAGCGAGAGGAGGGTGCTGGCTGGGTGCCTGCAAGGGTGCTCCTGGGCACTGCTGTGGCATCTGCACTGCCCACACTGTCTTGAAGTGCCAGTGCTCACTGCCTAGGGCAGACTGGTTCAGTGGTGTGTTTTCCCAAACCTGCAACAGGCATTCTGTCTTCTTGGCATTCAGAATGAAATCTGCCTTAGTTCTCTTCATTTAAGCAGGCACCAGCCCACTGCTTAATTTACATTTTGATGTGATATTTAAAGAAAAAAATATTTTTCCCCTGGATGAAGTTATCTCAACATAGAGCGAAGTTATTTTTACCTTGTTACAGAAATAACATTACTGACTTCATTGGGACAGATTTGTATCAACAAGGCACACAGTGGCTTGCAAGCAGCTGAGTTTAGCGTGCTATGCAGTTTAAACAAAAGTGCAGGTTCTTAGATCCATTTGTCCTTTGGCTCTCCAGAGTACGCTAATTTATGTCGTGTTGTGTCTTGGATTGATTATAGTGCATTTAGATTTTAATGAGCATATGCATCTTTCCATTTCAGCTTTGGAAAACCAAGTGCATTTACTTCTTGGCAAACAAAATTATGTAAGGGTTATTGGTGTGTTTGTTCATCAAGATGTTTTAGACGTTCCCAGTTGTTCTCTGGGGTGGCATTCCTTGAACACAAGAAATGACAAGACCATGGTGGATGGCACTGTTGTAAAGTAGGTCTTTACAAATAGATCCTTTTTAAGAGCTTCTGGCCCATCTCCTGAAAAAAACAGGTGGGAAGGACTGGAAGAGGGGAAACAAAACCACCAGATCATAACTGGTACTTCACGAGCACTTGCAAGGTCTGTGCAAACTCTCCAGCTGCAGAGGGCTAGGTGTGGTCAGGTGGAAAAGGAGTAGAAGAAGAGGTTTTGGATAAAGAAATGTTGCATAATTCCCAGAAAAGAAAGGGTTGGAATCAGAGATGTTGCACAGAGGATTGTTTATGGTTGCTTATGGTTGCTTATGGTTGCTTATG
>JAOEGS010004117.1:0-35581 GCA_025447755.1 Corythornis vintsioides
AGTTGAGGGTGTCCCTGCTCCCTGCAGGGGGCTGCACTAGATGCCCTTTGGAGGTGCCTTCCAGCCCTAAACATTCTCTGATTCTGTGATTCAAAGATGTACAGCAGCAGCCCGTTTCTTCTCAGTGAGATACTGCTCTTGGTCTGCCCTGATGTGACCTGCCAACCTCATCTGCCTTTGAAGTGAGCTCAGAGGGCTCTCAAAGTGCAGAGAAGGGTTAAAAAAAAAAAAAGCCTTGATCTAGGGTTAACTTCTGGCAGCTGCTGCCAATGCCAATGTCAACTATTGCTCCAACTGCTCCCCTGGTGTTCCAAGCAGGTGAGAAACACTTGTGGGTCTCTTCATCTCGGATGCCCTGACACCTAATTTGGAAGTGGCCTGGAGTCAACAGTTTCCCTGTTAAGCCAGGGAAGGACAGCAGGACAGTGTCAGAAGGATACCAGCCATCACCTTCTTACCCCTTCTTTCCTTTGCTTCCTTCCTCCCTTTTCATTTCAGATGCAGAGGGGGCAGGAGAATAAAAACACTGGAGTCTTCTGACTCTCTGAGTTTCATTCTGGTGTTTCTTTTAATCAAGCCCAAGCTGTCCTGATGAGCTGTGGCATTTAAGGTACACATCAAGCAATGGACCATTACATCTATCTATTGCAAAGGACAGTTCTCTAGGTGCCACTTTAGTCTCCATTCTCCATTTGTTTTTTTAAAGTGTCTGTGTGACACTTGGATGCGGCACAGCAAGTGGCAAATCTAATGAGTGCTGATGATCTATTTGGAGGAAGAAATGAGAATTAGCATTTTGGACCATCTCAGCTAGTTATGGAGTGAGCAGATCTCACACAGCTCCGAGAACTGCAGCAGCAGCCATGCCCATCGAGGAGACCAAGGTGGAGTTTCTCCTCTTCCTGCTTCTCACTTGCCCAAGGCCTGCATGATGTGGGGGCATCTCATCAGTGCCAGCCAGCATTTGCTCTGTGGTAATCTGTGAAGCTGCCACCTACAAAGACACTCTACCCCAGTCTGCTATGTGCATGATTGGTCACAGAATCCAGCCAGCAATCCCAAAGCAAAACTCTGGGGGATTGTTGCCCATACACCACACACATCCTCTGCCCACAGCTGTTTCCCTGCCATGACAGGTCTGGATTCTGGTTCTTTAGGGTGCCAGCACACATGTGTAACCATTAAACTGTCAGTATCTCCATGGCTTTTGAGAATTCAGTGGACATCTTTAGCTGCATCTATGTTTTAAATGGCATAATTGCTGTTCCACTCCATTTGCAGTGTGATTTCAGCCAGAGCAGCTCCTCCTTTGGTTCCTTTTGCCTTCTCTAGGAGTAATCAGGAAGTCCAGCAGGAAAGAGCATTTTGACATTGCCTTTGAAAGCAGGAGGAAAACAAGCTATCTAAATCAATCAAGGATATACATTAGTGATAGTGTGTTCCTCTGGAGGGCTGCATTTGATGTCATATTGACACATAGTGAAGATCAAAGCCCATCTGTGCATCCTGGCTGCTACCAGGGGGACAGCATTGCCCTTTGGGCCCCATATCTTTACAAGGAGCTTTTGATCAACGTGATATTGTTGGGGGTTTTTTCTCTGAAACAAGCACCTGAGAAATGTAATTATCCATCATATAACGCCTAATGCCTTTTTGTCTCAAAAAGTAATTCCTCTCTGTCTTTGAAAATATCCTGGAAGCAAATATTATGGGTTTTTCCTTTCTGCTCTTGTAAGAAACGTGTAAAATGACAGCTCCCTCCCCTGCTGAATAGGCATCAGCTGTTAACTCAGTGGGGAAAGCTCTGGATGAAATGTACAGGTACTTTGGAACAATCCAGTATTGTTTTTGCTTCCTTAGAATTCTTTTGCCTCCTCGGAAAAAAAAAAAAGGAAACCTTTTTTTTTGTTTTTTTTTTGGATAGTGCAGGTATTGGTCTGATTCACACTGATACGTTTGGAATTATTATTCTGTAATAGTCATCAGCATCTAAAAAGAACCTCATTTCTGCCAGAGCTCAGCAGCAGAGGAGAGAGGCCAATATTTGAATAAGCCCCTGACTTCCCTTTCAGGAGAGGATAACTCCAAGCAGAGAGGTCTCAGGAGAGAGCTGGCTTTCTCAGGAGATATGTGGTACCTCCTGCTTCTGTTCAGGCCTGAGCTGCCAGTCTTTCTCCAGGTATTTCTGGCACTCCTGGGTTACAGCTCTGCAGCACAGGGAAATTGGGATGGGGTGGAGGGCTCTGCCCCTCCAAGTCATAGCTCAGGGGGACAGAAAGGCAGTGACAGGTCGCATGGGTTGATTGTGAAGGACGTTTGGGTCTGAGCTGATTAAAAATAGCCTGGCTTAGACCTCCTTTTGCAGGCTCTGGAAGGCTCCCTGCATAGCTGGGCTCTGCAGCCAAGTTCAAGGTCTAGTCTATATCCAAACTGGGTTATCTCCATTCCTGCTGATAGCCCAGATAGTGCCTGGATACCCTTGATCTACCTGGAGATAGCACGCTGAACTATGCACTTTCTTGAAAGTATTGGCTCCCACGGGATCTTGCCAGCAGATTTAATTAGCTTGGTCAATGTTTCTTTTTTTGTTTCCTGTTGGATTTTGTTGGGATTTTGCTTTGGTGTTTTTTGTTTTGTATTGGGTTTGTTTGTGTGTCTCTGTTTCATTTTTGTTGTTGTTGTTTTAAAAATGTATTTATTTTATTTTATTTGGGAACAAAGCCAGCTATAAAGCATCACCCTCCCCCACTCCATGATGCTCAAACACGAACCACATATCTAGGAAGAGGATGCTCTTGGGAAAGGTGCTGTACCAAGGCTGGAGAAGATGCTTGCCTTGGGTGCACGCAGGCAGTGGAAGAATAGGGGGGGTGCACGGAATGTTCCCCGGGGAACGAGCCTGGTTTCTAGGTTGAAGTTACTTCAGTCCCATATGGTGAAGAGATCAGAGCTGGCAGGGAGAGGATGAAGCCTTTACATCTGAGGAAAAAGCGTGGGGGTTTGGGAAGAATGGATTTTTCACTGGGAGTGATTCACTTCCCAGGGAAGTTGTCCCCGCAGGAGCCTGTTCTCTGAGTGACAGAGTGTAGATGGGGCTGAGCCTTGAAACCCCACAGCTGCTGGTTGCTTTGCTTTTCCTGCCCATCCTTCCCTGTATTGTTGGATTATTTGTGGTTCTCTGGTTTCTGTCTCTCCAGGAGGCTCAGATCATTTGGCCTTTCCCTCCGTGCCCGTGAGCGATGGGGAAGTGCTCACCTCATTCAGATGACACGTGTTCCTCGCCCACATCTGCCAATAGGTCTGTGGCAGAGGGATGATTAAAACCTCCAGCAGAGCTTCCACCTAAAGGCAGGACTGCAGCAGCCTGCATTCCCTGTGCTACTGGGAGGTCAAAATCCCAGCTGTGGGTTTAGGAGACTAATAATGGACCTTCCCTCATCCTCCATTCAATTTTTCCTTCCTAGAAAAAAAAAAACCAACCCTCTTTTTTTTTTTTTTTTCCCTCTGCTTTTCAGCCACCCAGCTCCAGCAGCATGTAGGAGAAATTGCTGCTTATTGAGCAGAAAACCACACCTCCATTTTCCCCTCCTGTTTCCCACCCCCACAAGGAATACAGCTGGATGTGACCTCTCGGGGCACTGTCCTTCAGAGCTGTCTTGCCCATCCTGCATTGCTGCCATTCCCACACGCCTGCTGGGGGGGGGTCAGAGGGGTCCTGCTGCTGAGAAATGTCCTGTTGTGGCTGCGTTTGCCCAGTAATTACCCCTGCTTATCCCAGAGCAATAACCCGTTCCTTGAATCTGTCCTCCCACTTGGTTGTGCCCGGGCTGGCACAGGCAGGAGGCTGCCCCATGAGGGGAACTGCAGCATCTCCGCATCTTCCCATTTTCTACGCTATTGAAGTTTCGGCTGAAGGCTCTGATGGGCCCGAGGGAAAGAGAGGAGGAGGAGGAGGAGGAGGGGGGAGAGGGGACAGCAGCTTCTTCTGGATTTCAGCAGAGCAGAGACAGAGCCTTGCTGATCACCACAAATACCGGCGCTGCCATGAATTATGCATTCCTTGTTTAAAGAGAGGTCGCTCTCATCAATAATTGAAAACTCCCTGCTTTGCCGTCAGCATCACATCTCCCACACCGGGACTTAGGGAACTGATGAAAGCTGCATGGACTTCCTCAAGGTGGCTGGGGGCTGCTGGGGAGAGGCAGCAAAACGAACCAAAAACCCGGCCAAGGCTTTTGGGGTGTGAAATTAAGAGTCATCTGCAGCTGACAGCAGCTCTGCAGGGTCTGCCCCTCTCTCCTCCCCTCTCCACGCCTCTCTCCTCTCAAACAAACCAAGATTAGGGGGTGTTCCTTGAAGCTTTTGGCTCCATTAGCTGGGACTGGTTTGCTTTGGGTGCTTGCCTAGATAATCTCTACACTGGATGGCAGAATGGTCCCAGGGGGACAGTTTGAACTGTGAAATTTGTCCCTCTGGGAGGATAATGATCTTCAGAGTCTTGTGTCTCAGACTACAGGCATCCAGTGCTGGGGCTGGGGTTGGTCTAATATTCAGAGCCTTGTAGCCTTGCTCAGGCAGTCTGGCTGCCCTGAACCAGAGGCTGCAAAAGCATCTTTCTTGCAGAGCAAACATTTCAGAAGGTGTGGTTGTCCTGCTGAGCCAGGCAGGTGGAGGGCAGAAATGAAGCCTTAGAACAGAACTACCAAAGCCCATGTGGGCATAAACATTTCTGAGTTAACAGAGAGGATAAAAATTGAGCAGCTTTTTGACAGCTGGCACAGGCACCTGAACTCACATGTCAGCTTTATAATGCCCTGGGCCTCCCTATAACTTTCACCTTTTTCTGCTAGTCACTCAACTTGTCTTTTCAAACTAATCTGCAACTCGGGGAGAAAGTCACATATATGACCTCTAAAAATTGTATCTTAATGGTGAGGCTGCCTGGGTTTTTCTCCAGCCTGGGAATCCTTAATCCCTCTCCCAACATCCAAGCTGCCCTGCCTGTAGCAAATTGCACCCTGTTGGTAATTAGTCGACAGCAGATGAAGAGATCAGTCACATGTGATGCTCTGAGCCTCAGACTGATCTTGCTTGTCTTCAGCATCAGTCTGGGGCATTTAGGCTAGGGCTGGTGTTTTACCCCCGTGTGTTTTCTTGTTCTCTTCTCCTGAATCCTCTCAGATTAATGCCCCCTGCATCAGCACCTGAGGCTAAAAGGAGACTGGATGGTGTTGTGTCCTGGGAATTGAGAAGTGTGACATAGTGGCATGAAGCGAAGGTAGCACGAGAAACATTCTGTCCCTACCACACTCAGCTTTGTGTTCTGTGTGTGTTTGTTTATTTTTTAATGGAGAACAGAAGATTGATGGATGAAATTAAGAAAAGGGATGTATAATTGGAAAACAGCTCAAGAAGGCTCCAGGCAGCATATTGAAGGCATCCATCAAACATCCAGCTAATGTTGTTAAGTGTGCGTAACACAAACGAGGGCTGCAGGAGACACTAGGAAAAAAAAAAGGGGAAGAGAAAGGGGAATAGGCAGGACAAGGGAAACAGCAAAGGAGGAGAAGTGCCAGCAATAGAGTACAATCAATAATATTTGTATTACAGTTGCATCCAAAGGCTCCTGTTGGGATCAGTGCCGGACTGTACGAGCACATTAAGAGACAGTCCTTGCCCTCTACAGCCTAAACCCAGGAATTACGGGTTGATTGCTGGAGGTGGGTTTAGGTGATGACAAAAATTTTCTTCTGATCTTGAATCTCATTTAATAGGATCTGCTCTGGATGGGTTTAAAGGCAGAATGAAGGTTGCTTGTTGTGCCAAGAATACGCACGGCAACGCCTGCCAGCCAGGCATGCAATTAATCTGAGGCACTTAGGGAACTT
This sequence comes from Corythornis vintsioides, assembly GCA_025447755.1. Lineage (NCBI taxonomy): Eukaryota > Metazoa > Chordata > Aves > Coraciiformes > Alcedinidae > Corythornis > Corythornis vintsioides. The sequence goes on from JAOEGS010004117.1 coordinate 5,889, forward strand.
TGGTTTTAATTATAAAAAGTAGGTAAAAATATGCACAGTAAACCTCTGCAAGCCCCACTGGGGCCTCCAGCAGGCTACCCAGAAGCCTTGACATGCAACTGGGTTTTGATGCTGTGCTTTCAAAAGGATGGGATGATGCCTTAATGGACCACTTTGTGGGAAATATTCCACGTGGGGTAGACAATAAGAAAATGCAAAGAGCCTTTGTGTGGGGAAGGAGAGAACAAGCACTGACATGATTAGTAGGCCAGGGGATTCCTCTGGGCCTGGGAAACATGGAAGAGGAGAGGCTCTTAAAGGACTGAGAAGAGGCAGTGGGGGAGAGGAAGTAATATTTTAAAGAGAAAATTAAGTATTCCAAGACATATTTTCTGAAAACAATGTTCAAGTCAGCTCCTCTGTGAGGTTTAACTTCTTCAGCATCACATGCTTTGGAAAAGCAATAGAGAGAAGGTGCATGTAGAAATAAAAGAGCAAGGAGCACCAGGGGAGTTGCACACACAGACAGCATCTCCCCTTGTTTGCAGTGTTCAGGAAGCACAAACACTGGCTGTGAGGAGGAGGAGGAGGAAGCCCTAGAAATGGAATTTGTTAAAGCTCTTCTAACTCTGCTCCCTCTGCTCCCTGCTCTCTGGGTAACAGAGCTGCCTCTGCCACCTACGCCTCTGCTTCCTTCCAGAAGAGACCTGAGTTTCCAGCAGTGGCAGGCCCACTGCATAGAAACCCTGCCTGGATAATTAAGGCCTTTTATTAAAGGGAAGAAATGCTAGCTGCCTGACTCCAGCACAGGGACATTTGTAATTGCAAGTATACTAGAGGAGGCAAAGAGCTGGGATGACCTCAAACTAGGGCCTGAGAAGACCTAGGTGTCTGCTGCTGTTATGAGCCCTCCTTGGAGTTCCTTGGTGGCTCTGTCTGTTCCCACCACCCCAAGTGATAGGAAGCTTTGCTCTGTGCTGCTATCCTGTGAAGAAATTTCCTGCAGGGAAAGCAGCCCTGGGTGTGGGTAATGCCATCCTGCCATGTCCAGCCTAGATCTGGAGCTTATCAAACAGAGACATCTTCAACACCAGGGCTTTAAGGATATACTTGTGCCTGCCCTGGACCCAGCCACCAGAAAGCAATGATGTTATGCAGAGCCAGTACCTTTGCTGCACAGGCTCCTGCTGGCATCACCAAAACACTCTGTTTCAGAGGGCAGGTTCCTTGGCCCTCTTATCAGTTTTCCATACCTTGAAACCAGAGGACTGGGCACTGTGGTGTTTCCTCAGTGAGGAGTGATATTAGAGATCATTGCCATGGAATGTGGAGATAGGTTCCCTTGAGGGATTGCTCTAGTGTGGTACTGTTGGTGTCTTAACATTGTGTTTCAGCAATTTCCTTAACAGGGCTTGTGAGTAACAGGGCAAGTAGATCTTGCTGAGACATGCTAGTCTTCTGCCAGATTTGGCTGGAATGGATTTGATGGTTATTGGCACTGATGAGCCCTGCCATTGCATAATCCATGTTCACCAAGGTGAAATGTCGTGGAAAAAATTAAAGATAGGTTCTAAGAAGGTCCAAGAGGATGAATTTAGAATAGCATCCTCCAGGAGCACCATGTGGCTGCTGTCACTGCAAAGCAGAGCCCTTTTGGACCAATCACCATGTTTCTTCTCATGCAGTTCTCTGATGCTGAAGCAAGGCAATCCTTCCCCTTTGGACAGATGAGGAGCTGCTGGGCAAGGAGTTTCCTTTGCACAAAATATGCCTTGGTTTTAGACAACTGGGCTTCAGTACACCTAGGAATTTAGAGCCAAACAATTGAAATCTACTTTCCATTCTTTGTGTCAGTGTGATGCCATCACTCTCTTCCCCCAAGCTGCCTTCTGCCTAGAAGGGCAAGGGGGCCTGGTGGGGCTGTGCTGTTCCCAGGGTGTGTGACTTGTAGTTTCCCAACAGAAATCTCCCTGCAGGAGGCTAAAGAAAGTTTTCTGCTCCCTTTAGACTCCTAATGAGCATCACTGTAGTAGCAAGGAAGTCCCTGTTGTTGATAATTCATGATGTTTTTGTCTTTTATATTTATTTTCTTTTAGTTCTCCTCACCTTAAAGATGGAGTTTCAAAAGAATGTTAACAGTTACAGTTCCTCAGATCTCATGATCACATACATTAGAGAAATGCTGAGAAAGAAATGACAGTATTCTGCAGTCTATGATTTAAACTAAATGCTGCAGTGGCCAAACACTGCAAGCCAGGAGTAGAAAGGGATATAGAATAATTAAACTTTGAGTAGGCATCACCAGCACTGTGGAATGACTGAGGCTGGGATTTTGCAGACAACTTAGTAGGTGACAGTGTGCATCCCTGATTGCCTCTATGCATCTGCATGAGGACAGTGAATTAAAACTGCAGGAGTGAACCAGATGCTGGATGTCTTGAGGATGGCTGACATTCATTGTTTTGTCCACCTGCCTATGCAGGAACACCTATCTTGCACACAGTTCCACAAAAATTCTACAAAAGAAGCAAAATGAAATGGTTACCACCAAGCTCGGGAGTGAACATCAGCCCCAGAGAGGGGACAAGTGACAGTCCTCTCTGGCTTCCAAATCAGCAACATGAACAACTCTAAGCCAAGGACAGTGGGTTCATCACGAGAGGTTCTTTATAGCAACATAAATAGATAAAAGCTCTATTGAGTAGCAGAGGAATTGGCCAGGGCAGATGGATAGTGGTTCAGGCCTTGCAACGTTAATGGGGTGCCTTATAAACTTAGACAAGCACTTTGCTGGATTGAAGCCCAAAATTTATCACACACCCCCCCCTCCAAACAAACCAAACCCAGTTGATTACTTTGGCCTCTAAACTTTCTGTCCTAATGTTTGTGGTGATATTTCAGAGGCCTTACTCTTTAGTTATTTTTTTTTTCTTTCTCTGAAAGGTAGAGAGATGCCTGGGCATTGGAAGCTCTCTGCAGCATGCTGAGGAGACGTAACCTTCTTACCACGCTCCTGATTGCCTTGCCATGGGCTCTTCTCCTAACCTTGTGGCACCAGTACCCAACCACCCACTACCTCAGCCTGCTGAGAAGTAAGTGCAAGAGTTCTGCTGTCAGTGTGGTGGTGTTTGTGCTGATTGCTGGTGAGAACCCTCAGTAGGAGATGCTCTCTCAGGGGATGGGTCAAAGACAAGCTTGCCTGAAGGTCCCCTCGGGGTTTGCCTACAACAGGCACACAAACTGTTCTTGAAGAGCATGTTAAACATGCACCTTGGGCTGGCTTTGGGGAGAAGATGCTGATGTGCTGAGCACTGACTCCAGGCTGATGTGTTCCTAGTACTCCCTGGAGAGGAGGGAGCCTAGAAGTAACTAGTTCTTTAATATCTTTCTTCTTCCTCTTGTTATGCTTCTTCTTCCTTTCTTCTTTTTGCCCTAGAAGAGACAGATGAGAACGTGACCACTAAAGCTCTCCTCAATGGTACCTCTGCACTGAGAGAAGAAGGCCTCTCATCATGCACTCGGCAGCAGCAGAGCATAGGGGCAGTGCACAAAGTCATCCAGAATTATGTGTACTCCAGGCCTCCCCCATGGTCAGACACCCTGCCAACCATCTTCGTTATTACCCCAACCTACACCCGGCCAGTGCAGAAAGCTGAGCTGACCCGTCTGGCCAACACCTTCCTGCATGTCCAGAACCTGCACTGGGTGGTGGTGGAGGACTCACCCCGGAGGACCAACCTGGTATCCAACCTGCTGGAGAAGGCAGGGCTCAACTTCACCCACCTCAATGTGGAGACCCCCAAGAGCCTGAAGCTGGGGCTGTCCTGGATCCCATCCCACACCCCGAGGGGGACACTGCAGAGGAACCTGGGGCTGCACTGGCTGAGAGACAGCTTCAGCAACACCGCGCCGCCAGAAGGGGTGGTGTATTTTGCTGATGATGATAACACCTACAGCCTGGAGCTCTTTGAAGAGGTAAGGTTTGTAAAATTACATGGAACAGAAAATCAGGATACAGCTTCAAGGCCTCTTAAGGCCAGGGACCTCTAAGATAGGGCTACCATGTGGAATTTTAACACGAACTGGGAGACCAGTGCTCTGGCGTGATGTCTAGAGCCTTCCTCACCCACCCTGCACTCAGTGGGAGCTGGGTAGAGGACAGACACAAACCTAGAGTTATGCAAACCCAGTACCCATGCTCTAAAGGGCTGAAAGAGCAAAGAATGCATCTGCCATGCTATAGGCTGCAGGTGTGAGCTCCCACTCACACACCCTTACACCAGTTGGAACCTTTTGCCAGGGACCAGACAATATATGGTCCAGAATTTATACCTCTTCTCAGGGAGAGCTGACTTCATTTATGAAGCACCAAAGACAAACTCCTAGCAACACATAAATCTGAAGTGGTTTAAGGGTGTGATGTGTAGGGGTTGTTAGAAAAGTGGCTTGACTTTCTCATGCACCTTTTCTCCTTGGCTGCCCTTCTGTACTCTGAGTTCCAGCCACCACAACAGAGCTGTGCCCCTGGGATCACAGAAGCCTGCCCAGCCTTCTGCTGGCAGCCCAGCCTTTGTGAGATGCCAAGTCTATTATAAACTCGCAAAAATTCAGTAAACTCCCTTGTCACCAATTTAAGCCAAAGTACAACACCACTTGAAACCACAGAGTTATGCATCAGAACACACTTTCAGTTTTCAGAATTTTTTAGGTCTCTGTTCAGCTCATCCTTTCTTGCTTCTTTCCCAAGTCCCTTCTGACGATTTCAATAAAACCCCACTCTTCTAGGCAGTATCTGTGGATAGAAGAACAAGGGTGGGGGAAAATCTGCAATAATTGAGGACAAAGATTAATTAATCAGAAAGGCATGAGGATGAGTTGCATGAGGGTGAAGGGGAAGTGAATGGAGCTGATAATACAGAGCCTGGTAGAAGCCTCGTTTGGCATCTACAAAAAAAAAAAAAGGATACCATTTTGCTAAAAAAAAAAAGCTAAAAGTTCAGATGAGATCATCAAACCAAAAGGTTTTCCTTCTGGCGGGGGGCTGAGCGTGGGTGTGGAGAAGCAGCGAGTTTGGTGCTCAGGGAAGGTGCTAAAGCAGCCCCGTGGCTTTGCAAGCTGCAGCTCCGCGGGCAGCAGCGGCAGGTAAAGGAGAGCCGGCGCTGCTCGGAGCTGCGCGATCGTGTGGGCAGTGGGCGGGGGCAGGCAGAGGGTGGCACACGAGGGGCTTTGGGACACACCTCTGACGGCACGCTGTTTGTTTCTGGCACCGCAGATGCGCTACACGAGGAGGGTGTCGGTCTGGCCGGTGGCTTTCGTCGGGGGGCTCCGGTATGAATCCCCAAAAGTGAGCCCAGCAGGGAAGGTGGTGGGCTGGAAAACGGTCTTTGACCCGAACAGGCCCTTTGCTATTGACATGGCTGGATTTGCTATCAGCATCAAGCTGATTCTGGAGAAGCCTCAGGCTAGTTTCAAGCTGGAGGGAGTGAAAGGAGGCTACCAGGAGACCAGTCTGCTGAAGGATCTAGTGACTATGGATGGGCTGGAGCCCAAAGCTGCCAACTGCACAAAGGTGAGCAGGACAAGAGATCTTGAAGATATGTTCTCCTTGCTGGGTCCTGGCTGCTTTTGCAGCCTCCAGCCATGCTTCTGCACCTTCCACTGTGCCCACCCTGTGCTGGCACATGTCAGTGACAAACAGCACTGGGACAGACAGGTGGAGCCTGGCAAATTCTTTACAGATATGAAGCTCAGAGAGTGCTGAGGACCAGGCAGTGCTATGCACTGTGTGTTAATAAAGAGCTTCAGGCACACAATTTGTGCCCAGATTGCTTCTCCAAAATCCAGGAGGATTGGCAGAGGGTCAAGTCTGGGTTTTCAATCCAGAATGATCCCTCCTCCTTGTCACTGTTTCATGTGCTTGTGAAGTCTCTCCCAGGTTCAATGACTTTGAATCACATGCTTCAAGCAGCATCGTGTCCTGGATTGCTGTGGATCTGGATCCCACCTGATGGATGTACTGCTCTTGGTGTTTCCATGGCATCCAGATCCCCTGAGCTCTTTGTGATTCCCTCTAGGTGTTGGTCTGGCACACAAGAACTGAGAGGCCTACTCTGGTTAACGAAGGCAAGCGTGGATTTACAGACCCCAGAGTAGAGGTGTAAGAAGAGAGCCAGCTCCAAGATGTGAGTACCCTTGTCTTTATTGGTTCTGGCAAGGTAAATAGTTCATACCTGTCTCTTTATTTATTATATTGTTTCTGCAAAGACTGTATTTATGATTGTTCCAGTAACTCCCTTGCCTCTGCAGAAGAAGTAGACCCTCATCTTTACCCACTTACAGTCTGCATTTCATACTCATTCAAGCCTCCTTGCAGTCTACACGAAGCTTTGCCTGCATACAGACAGAGACAAAAGTGGCAGAAGAATCCCATGGTTCCACTCAGTAATAAGAAGCCAAATTCTTTGCTCCTCTATTTCAGCCAGCTCCAGATTCTTTTTAGTGTGGGAGTTGTCCTACAATGTGTGGGAAGAGGTTACATTCCTGCAGACAAGCTTTTTCCCCAGCAGCCCTGCCACCTCTGCAGCACTCCATGCATCCACCTTCATCTTTTCTCCTGCATGAACAACTGTGGTGTGGGTGCAGCAGGGAAAAGCTGATGGGTCACTTAGATCACCTCAAAACAGCAGCCAGCAAAGTGCAACCTACACAGACTCTCATAGAGTTTGAGGGGCTTGTATTATCAGAGCTAGGAATATATCTGCTGCTGAGGAGAGATAGTGAAGACACTAGAAGTGCCTTTGTGTTCCACAGAGCCAGGTTCAGCAGCAGGACGGAGGATTATGGCAACCACCACAGGCGAGGGCAGGAATATAGCAGAGATCAGTAGTATGTTCTTAGCAGTAGATACTGGTGAAGAACAGGCTTCAGAGGAGCTAAGACCTCCTCTGTCATGCCCTCTGATCCCAGTGTCTATGCTTGGCAGATTTCTAGCCCAAAAGTCCCAGAAGAATAAAGGTATCTAAATTTGGGAGTACCCAGCTCTTTCTGGAATGACTCATATCAGTGGCTGGTATAGGATGCTGAATGATTTTCTCCTACTTCAGAAGATATTCCAGGGCTGCTCTCAGTCCTGACCCCAATATACACCTCAGCTCTACCAGTGGAAATAAACCTGACAGCTTTTATATGGGCAGTCAAGAGTATTTCAGCTTCTGCACTGATTTGCTGCATACAGCATTTCCACATCATCTCTGAGTGACAGCTGTACAAAAAGTGCAAAGCAATGCCAGTGCTTGCACACCCAGCAGTAGATGGGAAAGATGGGAGTCAGCTGCCTAAACATATACACCTGGTGCCACCATAGTGACTACATGACTACCATAGGCAGCCTACCTGGCCCTCCTGTAGGGCACAACATTCTGTACTGTATCTGCCAGCTTTTCATTAATATCTCAGATATCCTAGCAACCCATAAATGATGCTAGAAACTCAGGCTTAAGTAGCAGCCTCTCTTTTAACCCATGTCTCTGTGAAATCCACTACCAGTAACAGCCTCATTGCACATGCCCACCCATACTGGGTCTGCAGTAGGCTAAAGCTATGATTGCCCAAACTCAACTCAAAAGGCTTCAGAATCCAGTTAACTGATCTGGAGGTACTACTTGCTTTGTAAAGCAGGTTTATAAAACTTCAGGAAGATTAGACCTGCTTTGCTTACTTGTCAGAGGAGAGGTTGACTGCTCCCCTACAGATGCAGAGTGGATGTGATGGGTTTTGTGCTTTTGTCCTCATGCTCTCTCCCCAGTGGAACACTCAGCCATCCTCCATGAGAAATGCCATGGATTCTCATGGGAGTGGCTCCCAGTAAGTAATTTGTTGTAGGAAAGGGAAGTGACCAGTCTGAGAGATCAGACACTGCCACTCCATCTCCAGCAGGACTTGCACCCTTATCTGGAGCTTTCATGCCACATTGTTGGCTGAGCCAGCTCTGTAGATGTTGGAGAAGTTTTCCATTTGCATTAGCAGCCAAACTGACCACAATCTTTTCTTCCAGTGGGCAGGTGGGATACAGTCACCAAGGTAAATTGCTAGACTGCCCAGTCAAGGAAAAAAATCATTGGATTCCCCTGCCATGAAGTTTTAAATTGAGATCTCTGCTGATAGTTACAGTGTTCTGGAGATCCTTACTATGAAGGCTGCTGAGTTTCAGACCCTTGACAGACATGATTTAGATAAGACAGCACTGAGAAGAAAAAGAGGTAAAGTTGCTCCCCTGAAGATGTTCTGTTCTTAGACACTATAAGGAGAATATTTCTTTGTTTCTCTCCTGGCAATTAGTCCTTGTTGGGGATCAGATTGAGGCAGTCAAGTCCCAAACCCAGCAGAGGCCTCTTTCCCCTTTAATGCCTTTGGGTGTGAGCCAGGCAGACATTGCCTGGTGCAGGATCTGGTGCTTTGTTAATCTCTAGTTGAACCACTTGGTGGCTTCTTGGCAAGTGTGCCACACACACGATGGCCAGTGACACAGTGTCAAGAGACCAGCTGGTCATGTGAACTGCACAGATCAGACTTCAAGGGGTGCTGCACCAATAGCATGTGTTTTGTCCCAGCTGGAGTCCACTCTCTTCTCTGCCCACATTCCCACCACCCTTAGCTGTGTCCAGCTGAACCACAGCAGTGTTTGTGAGTCCAGGGGACTTTTGCCCAATCAGAGCAGATCTGCAAAGGGGCAGCAGCAAGACAAGTCAGGGTTTTGCATTTCACGAGAGACAGCAATAACAAAAAAACCCAAGAGCTCCACGTTAAAAAAAACATTAAAGCATTGTTCTCTTCTGCACTAGAAAGTATGTTGTTTGGTTTGGGTTTTTTTCTGCCCTGAGAACTACTAAGCAGGATCTGAGATGTGCTGGAATGGAGGATCAAGAGCCTCAGCTACTTCCCCAGCCTCTTTGTGCAAAGTGGAGGGGCAAGAGGGACAAAAAAATTGTCTCTGAGCCCATCTTCAGATGGACAAAGGCTTTCACCGTGGAGATGCTGTGAAAATGGGGATGTGCAGAGTAGGAAGGGGAATGTGAAGGATGGGGAAAATCCTTCAGATTGTCTGTATTGCAACAGGGGCCACAGAGCAACCAAAAATTATCATAGCATACTTCCCTAGAGACTGTATTGAAAGCTACTCAAAACACAGGCTTTGGCTTCTAAGAGCAGGAGAAGGAAATTAACTTGGCTTCATGTTTTTCTTCTTTAAAGCCCTCAAAAGGACCATTCAAGAATGGTGTTATAAAAAATACCTATTCTTACTTGCTAACATCTATTTACAAGCATCTAAGACAGAAGAGTTTGCTTAGGTTAGCATAAGATTCCTGCTGTCTTGTGATCTTTGGAAATTAGGAAGGAATTAGGAAGCATCTTCCTGCTCTTTCTTGAAAAAATTACCAGAGAGCTTAAAATAAGGATTTTATGGGGAGAAAAAAAAAATCATCATAAATAAAATCTCCCAGCTAGGACTCTGTAGTGCAGATAAAACAGGCAGCTCTTCAGCCAGATCCCAGCCCAAGGCTGGGTGCTCAGCGTCGTTGAGGAGCCTGTTTATTGATGTCTGCCTGAGCCAGGGGACAGCCTTGTTGGAAATATGCTTCCTGCCCTGTTGTAGTAGGTGTGGTATAGACACCTCTATCTCTTTCTCACTCCTTCTTGTGTTTCTTTTGACAGAGGCAGTGGGCAGTGGTCCTCACCAAGTTTGTGTCAGCACCCGCAGCAGCTGCGCACCCATCCTGTTCTGCCTGGCCCTCTGCTCTGCTGCTGGAGGATGACAAAGTCACCACTAATGTCCCCATGCTGATCAATTCCCACTGCCCAGAAAGGTGGTAACAGGCAGGGACAGAGCTGATGTGGTTCCCTGTCATCCTACAGCTCTTCACCTTTGACTTTGTGCACTGGCTCCCATCCTCCCCGGGAGGGGAGTCATTCCCTTCCCCTGCGGGCTCTGTGCTTTTAACCCTTCGTTACCATTTATTAGCTGAAAGCTCCATTCCCAGCCAGCATAGAGGCTGAAATCCAGGACAGCTGCCGGTGTCTCTGAAGCCCTCTCCTGGCATATCACAAAACCTAAGCTTCAGTCCAGTGGCTGCGAGCTGCAACTGCAACTCCTGTTCACACACAGGAGTTGTTGCAAAAGCACAAACACGGACCTGTTGGCCTGAGGCTCTCAAAACAGCTTTAAAATAAAGCTAGCCTGAGTGAGGTTCTCGCTGTGGAGGATGCACACAGATACCTACATGGATCAGCCTTCAGTGGTGAAGAGGTAGCTGTGCTGAAGCTTGGGAGTTCAAAAGGGATCTGGTGCCCATGCTCTGGCTGAGAACTTGAACTGCCCTCACTTCAGGTTGTTTTGGAAGATGCCATCCTAGACGCCTAAGCCCAGACCTCTCTGCATAGAATTCCTCTCCTGCTCAGGGAGATGGGGCAAGTACCTCAAAGGCCATGTGTCCATGTCTCACTACAGAGTCCAGAAAGCAGGAGCAGAGATGGGTGGACTTGAAAGTATTGTTCCTAGCCCGGAACCCTGCTGCAGGACCATCAGGTACTTCAGTAGCATCAAATCATATATATGGATTTGCTTCCTAGACTTCCAGAAAGGAAAACACCTCTCTGAGGTGGAGGTGGGTGAGAAGTGCTCAGAGAAGAGGAACCCTCAGCCTGCACTCACCTCCTGTGAGAGCATTGAGGAATGTGTGGAGATACCAGCAGGAAACATATCTTGAGCACACAGATGACAACTGAAATAGCAAATGTGCCAAGATTTTCCAGTGGAGCTTTGAAAGGCATGTGTGGCACTGTGAAGAGAGAGAAGGCAGTGTCATGTGGAAGGGTTTCCCTTTCCCTCAATAAGACAGGAAGACAGCCAGGTGGAAGGCAGCCCACCAAGGAGGAGGTGGTAAACGAGGACTGAAGGAAGGATGCACTGGATTAAAAGCACAAGTGTTGGTACCATGTGTGTGCGTGGGGAGTGGTGTAGCTGTGACTTTTCCAGGAAGGTTCCTGGAATGACCCAGAAAGCCCTCTGAGCAGATCTTGAAAACCATGAGAGGCAAGGCATTAGGTTTTCAAAACACATCAAGGATTTCACAGCTGGGGGAAAGTTATGAGCAATTGAATCATCCCCCGCCAAGAAATTCTGGGCTGGCAGGAAACTTATTTATTTGTTGATTTATTTATACTAGAATTCTCCTCTGCCTATTCCTTGTTTAGTTTTGGTTTTTAGTGTAGATCACTTGCTGTGTTCATGAAGAAAAAATATTTCCCCCCTCACCCCAGAACGGGAGAGCCTGGTGTTCACTGATGAATGTCGTATGTTCTGTGTTCCCTGGGGTTTCTTCACTGGCAAAATAATCAGAAACACAGCAAGGATGGGAGCACAGCAAAGGGAATTACAGTTCCTTTATGCAAGAGGTGTGGGTGGCACTAAGTTTCTGGCTCCCAAGGAATCCCAGAGAGGTAAAAACTTGGGCAAAGGAGTGCCTCACTCAGCAGATGGGATCTTGGGAAGCCTTGAAGGGGGCTCTTTGAAGGTTAGCCAAGAGAGGGAGTCAGTCCATGTTCTCTCAAATGGAGAATGAGTAGCCACACATCCTGCTACAGAGGAGGGGGCAAAGGGGATGAGATCCCTTTGAGAGAGGGAGGCAGGAGAAATCAGGCAGCAAATAGAGAAATGGAGACTGTGTTTAGTGAGGCTTAGGCCAGGGTCTTTGTGGATGAAGACACTCAGCCCTAAAAGGCAACCATGCCAGCTGGCTCAGGATGAAGAAATACTGAATGGGCCATGAAAATGTTTTCTCTCTGGGCCCTAGAAGGGTCCCTACAGAGCAAGGGTCTGGCATGTGAACACTGGATAGCATGAAGGAAGCGCGGCGTCCACAAAACACTTTTAATTCTTCCTTTGTCAGAGCTTTGTGTCCTGTCCCCTGCAGAAAGTAACAGGCCTTGCACTTCAGTGGGGCTTTGCCAACTCCTCCCATCCCAAGACAGGTGGGCTCAGTGCTTCCACCCAGCATTACACCAAGGTTAAGTCTCCATCTTTGTGGTTTCGATGAATGAGCAAGAGCGAGGGAATAAGGGAGTGAAGTTAAATCCTCCACTGTCTCCTCTGAGATGGGCAGGATTTCTGCCCGTATGAACAGGAGGGGATACATTCCCTGGTCCTACACAGGGTTTGGCACTGATGGTGGGTGGTTGTAGCAAGGATCTATTCCCATTGCAAAGGATACCCCCCCACACACATGTTTTTCAGAGAGTTGGTTCTCTCTGCATCCCCATAAGAAAACAAAATCATGATTCCTGTTTTTCCCAGTGCAGTAATACACCATTCAGTGCCAGGCAGTCTGCTCTCAGAACCAGCCCTAACTCACCATCTCTGTTCTGTCCCCAGAAAAGGACACTTTCTGAGATTCAGGAAATTCTGTCACTAAACTGTGCAGGACCAAGATCTTGTGTGGACAGTGTGGATGTCAGCAGCTGATACTCTAAGCCAGCAGGTATTTGTTCAGCACAAATACCCTCTTCCCTGTATAGCAGCCTAAGGACAGCAAGACCTGCTGCTGGCCAAGGTGTATCAACTATGGGTAGGTGAGTAACAGACTCCACAATTAAGGTGGCTGTTTGTTAGTAGAGCTGGACAGGAGAGCCCAGGAGTGGAGCAGCAGTCAGAGTTACAGGCTTTGGGGAAAATGAATGCAGCAAGGAGGGAAGCTACAGAAGCCTGAAGTATTTAAAGGAGAGAAGGGACCCCAGCACCTGTTTTTTACTAGCATATTAGTATCTGGTATTCATGTTTTCTGCAATTCATCCAATTCACCAACCAACGACTATTACTAACGTTTCCTGTTGGAGAAAATACTATTGACAAAGGGAAAAGAATGTCAAGAAAGTACTTTTTAATGGTTATTTATTTATATTGAATGGTATTAGAGCGTTATTAAATATGATGTGAATAGTATGGTGTTGCATCATTGTCTTGTCTTTCAGTCTAAGTGCTTACTCCTGTTGCAGAAAAACACAGAGGACTCTGCAATGGAGAATGGATTGGTTTTAGTTGCTCTTGTTTCAAGAGTCCTCCTCTGACCCAAATGCTACAAGAGAAATTCAATCAAAAATATTTCAGGGCCCTGGGACTGATGCTTGCACTATGGACATGAAGGAAGGTGATGGGAGCCTAAACTCCTGGCATCTCTAGCTATCATTTTGGTGACATGCTGACTATTCCCATGGAACTTGCTCTGCAGAGGTGCTGACCAAAACTCAGCGTGGTCAAAACATAGGGCAGGCAGACACTTCTCCTTCACAGGGGGTGAGGGGAAAGGTGCCACAGGCTGTCTCAGTGAAAGGGCAAGCTGTGCCACACGGTCATGCCTCAGCAAGGCTGCTGGTGGCAGTCAGCAGGTCACCTGGTTTCTGTGGAGGTCGACTGGGTGATGTTATTGAGGTCTGTTCTGCAGAGTGCACTGTGTCCACTCCAGCTCTGCTGGGCCAGGCAGCTCCTCCACACTCTCCTCCCCTCTGGGAAGAGCCAGGACAAGCTATCTGGCAGCAGTATGGTAAGAGATGGTACCTGAATCATCACCCACCCCCCTGAAAAACACAGTCACACCCCAAAAAAGAGGAAGAGCTCTGCTTGGCTCTAGTGGCTGAAAGCTTCTATAATGCCTGTGCAAGGACTAAGGCTACTTTCCTCTTTGTTTGGACAGAAACCCTGAGGACTGGGAGAGCACTGGGTAAAATAAGCTAACCAACACTGCATGAGCAGCCTGTTCAGTATCACTGTTACACCAGCATGTCATTCCAACCCTCCTTGGGCCCCCTCCTCCCTCCAAGGCCAAGCTTCCCACTGCATTTTCATCAGGGATCTAACGTAGGCTGCGGGAGGCAAGGTGTGCAGGTTAAGGGAAAAGAGAAAAAGCCAGCAAGGATGAATCTTATTAAATGGAGCAAGGTACTTCTCTCATTCTCTCATCACATTCAGGGCTGATTGGAGGTGAAATTGCACTTGGAGGGAGGGGAAGCCCCCTCCCCAGGGACAATACAGAGGCTCTTGCACAAACTTAATTTCAAGCTCTGTTGAAGACGGTGTTTGTCTTTTTTTTTATTATTATTTCCTATGCATTGAATTTAATTTCTCAGGCAGACGTGTGAAAATGAGAAAGGCAGACCTTTGACTGTGAAGACAGCCTAGTGCCTGCTTCTTACAGATCCAGTCTCACACTGTTTTCCTCCATCACTGCCCTCCATAAATCTGTGCATAGGGGTTGCTGAAATGCCTGCCACCTCCCTTCCATGCTTCGGTGGAGACAGGAAAATTTATTCCTTTTTTTTGGCATTTATTAAATCTGATTAATTTTTAATTCAAAACACAGCCTGGCTTTCCACAGCTCTTTAAAAACAGGATCGCTGTGACCTTGAAAAGGCTCAGTCCTGCTGGCACCATGAAGTTCTGCTGGGTTCTCTGCTCTCCAGGCAGCACTTGATGGCTCTCTTGTGAGGAAAAGGCTCGTGGTCGTTTCTGATCCCCCTGTTTCAGTGACAGCAGCTGAAGGGCAAGGACAGGAACCCAAACATTTGGGTTTGGAAGGCTCCTGGGGCAGACCTTCCTGGAGATTCAGCTCTCCCAGCCCACACAGAAATATGTGTTGTTCAGCTCCTCCACATTTGGTTTAGCTACTCAGATGTTAGTTTTCCTGCCTGGAGAGGGTGTATATGTGTTTTTACATATATATATATATACACACACAAAGGTAAAAGTCCAGCTCGGGACAAGCTGCTGCCTTTCCAGCTGAGCTGCTGCTTCAGCTCAGGAGCTGACAAGTCTGGCTGTTTCTACAGCCACAGGCACAGAGCAGTTCCAGCAGGTCCAGCTTCTCCTGCCTCCAAGCCCAAGTAGTTTCCTACTGTTGACCCAAGAGACCATCACAAGTGAAATGTGAAGCACCAGGCCCTAAAGCAACTGGTGTCTGCAACCTCCAGGTGAAACCACACAAATCTTGGGTTTCTCAGTTTGTTTCATCGTTGCCACAGGGATGAATTCTTTCCTGTCCTCGGCACTGCGGTCGCTGGAGCTTGAGGAACAGCGGGCGCTGCTTTGTGCAATGGAGGAGGAGGCGGACAAGCAGGGTGGGTGGCTGTGGTCTGGGAGGGGAACAGCGCAGGAAGAACATCGATGGCAGAAACTCAGCAGTGTGCAAGAAAAGCTGCTTTCTGTTCACCTGTCTCAGCTCCATAGCCAGCGGAAAGGAGCCACAGCCAGCTCAGCCGCCGCCCCACAGCGCCGTTAGTGGGCGCTTGCCGGGAGCTCGCGGACTCCATTTCCCAGAATGCCGCGCGACAGTGCGCTTCCCTCCGGCCCCTCGGTGTGCCGCTGTGCATGCTGGGAGCTGTAGTCTCTGGGAAGGCGGGCGCGGGGTGTGGCCGCCACAGCAGCTGCGTAGCGGTTGGGCGGAAACGGTTGTGCCGCCGGCCTTAGCGCTCTGCTCCTCAGCCCGGGCCGGGGCGGAGCGGGATTGAGGTCGGGTCGCCGGGAGCCTCCTCGGGAGGGAGTTTTCCAGACGAGTTCGCTCCTCTTTGCTGCCGGCTGTGTGCTCATCCCGTCCCGGGACCTCTCCCGGCCGCGCTTCCCGCCATCGTGTTGTCTGTACCTCAGACAGCCCGTCCCGCGGGAGGGCGGGATCCGCTCCTGCGCCCGCTGCGCCCGCGGCTCCTCTGCTCTGCGTAGCCCGGGGCAGCTTTTTCGCTCCTTCGGGGCGGGACGGGGTGGGCTGGCTGGAAGCCCCCGGGGAAGCGGAGCAGAAGAGCACGCCGCTGCCTCCGAGAGTGAAGAGGAGGAGGAGGAGGAGGGCGAGGAGGACGCAGCGGTGCAGCCCCGGCAGGCGGTTCAGCTCCTTACCCGCCTGATTGCAGAGCATGGGCTAAAGACTATGCACCTCTTTCGTGTCGAGAATCCCTGTTTCCTGCTCTTTCTCTTGGTTTTCCAAACTATCTTTCTCCTCATACTCTACCGAGGTGGACCTTCCAACGTGTTCCGTGGGTTTTCAGACACGCAGCAGCAGGTTCTGGACTACTCCAAAACCCACGATGTGTACACCAACCTCAGCTTGTTTACCCGGGCTCCTGACCGAGAATCTCTGCCCTACTGCTCGGCGCAGTCTCCCATATTCGGTAGGTGCGAAGCAGAAGCGTTTGTGGTTCTGGTTTTGCTAAGTGATAACGGTCACCACTTCGTTTCAGAGTGGTGATGCGCTGACAAAACTCGGTTGTGTTATTGGTTAGACGAGAAAAAGTATTTACTGAACTCAGAGCTTCCAGGGTTAAGGGTTTGGCTGCATAGAGATTGTAGAGCAAGAGTGGCAGCAGTGCATAGAGTACATCAGTACTCCTTTTTTTCATCAGTAACACCTTTTTTCTTCTTCTTGGCTTTCTTGTACAAAATGTGCCAGCGATTTGCTTGGGTAACTTCATCATTGTGACTTGTAATTCTTGGGTTCTTTATCTCAGCCTTGGATCAAACAAATCAATTCAGAGTTGGCTTTGAGGCTCGTTTGTGTGAGGATGTAGCTTGTCACCTCGGTGATCTTTTTGGCCCTTGATTGTTAGTTCTGTGGACCGGTCAACTTCTTTGGATTTAAAGTCTGGTCCCAGGTTAATTTGTGTTTACACTAGGGTCATGTTAGACCTGATCCTACAGGCAGCATTCATCCAGCTGCTGCACTTGTAAAGCAGTTGAGAAACTGAAGTCTCTGTCTCTGGAGACTCTTAAGACCCTCCTGGATCTGTTCCTGGGTGACTTGGTCTAGGTGCCCCTGCTGTCAGGGGGGTTGGACTAGATGATCTTCTAGGTCCCTTCCAACCCCTGACATCTGTCAATCTGTGCATCTGTGTAAGTAAATGCAAAGTCAAATTCCTAACACAAGTTTGTAGATAGTGAAGTGGTTTGTTGCTGGTAATAGTGAATCAGTTCTACTCTGTGAGCCAAGAATGGTGGAGTTCTCTAAGTGTGCACTGCTTTGGAGGCACTTGCATCTCTACTTCTTGGAGTACTGTGTGGTAAGTTACCCATGTTTGGTTTTCTGTACTGCAGGGGTGTCTGTGTGTCTAAGTCCTGCAGGTAAGCAGCCTTAGAGTGCCACTTAGGAATTGCCCTGCTGTTCTAGGGAAGATCACTGATCATCTGATCACTGCATGTGGAGCACAGGCAGAGAAGCTGGCTGAGCTTGGTTCCCAGGTGGAGGTACCATGGAAAGCCAGCACTGTGCTGACTCTTGTGTCAAGTTGCTCACCTCAGTTAGAGGACTTGTCAAGGATGCTTTGGGTAAGCCTTTTTAGACTGCATTCTTTATAGTGCTGCTTGTTCTTCTGGGAAGTTTCCTTCTGTTGCTGAAATAAGTGAAATATGTGAGGCATATAAAATAATTTTTAGGTATATGCTTCAGCATTTCCCTTGGAAACAGCTCTACTATGTAAATGTTGAAATGCAAATAGTACAAATCCTGTTTGCACAGGTGCCAGTTGTAGTGGTCTTTGTGCAGACCCTCTTCATCACCAGCTTCTGGGAAGCTACAGTTCTGTTTTAGACTTGTTTTACTTGAAAAAGCACAGCAGAAGCCTTCCTGCATCCTTCTTGTCCTCACTAGTGATGAGAATCCAGTCCTGAAGAGCCAAATGAGAACGTTTCCTTCAGATATCTTTAAGACCAAAAACTAAGTGCAGTTCTGTGCAGCTTGCCTGCAAACCATAAGATAATTAAGAGCAGTGACATATATGGAAGAGGCAGACAGCAAAATTCCACTAATCAGTGCTCTCAGAGCTGTGCAGTCTTTTTAAGACCTCTTCTTCTGCCCATCCCTGCCCCTGCTGAGGACAGAAGCAAACAGTAAGTTGACTGAGAGGAAAAAAAAAAAAAGGCAAAGCACGTGTGCATGTTTTGCTGCATAAAAAGAAATCATTCCAGCATATGAAGCATTGTTGCTGTGAAACACAAACCATTGGATCATTGAGAGCAATTTCAGAGCTGATGCTAAGTCCCTGTGTCTGCTCCAGAGCGTGGTAAAGGAACTGGAGGGAAGCCAAATGGCCTCAGTGGTTTCTGCATCAGGGCTTGCATCAAGTGCAGCACTTCTCCCACTGATGCACGCAGCAGATCATTTCAGGAACTGTTTAAATGCAAGATCAGCTTGCAGCTTGCCTCTCTTTTTTTCATACCTCTTGAATCTACAGCATCTTGGTTCTTCCAGGGATGTCACATAAAAAATTAAAGCGTGATTGCTGCCAATCTGTGCCTCAGAGGAGCTGCACTCTTGCTCACCACTGCTGCTTTTTGAACACTTCGTGGTGTCCACTAAGCCTTTTGTGACCAACAGCTTAAAAAGCCTTATATTGGATATTTACTTGAGTAATTTAGTCACAATATTAATGAATTGTACCTTTAGAGGTTAGAGTTTCTACACAAATAACCAGTTGCCTGTTTCCTCCTCCTTTGAAAAAGCAGTTTCTATTCTAGAGTTGTCTTATTCAAAACTAACAAAGTCATGTTTAAAATCAAAACCTGCCTTCCTCCCATTGCCTGCAAGATGTGTTGTTGCAATTAATTTTTTTGCCAGGAAGAAGCCTTATGCTTGGGGGTTTATTTTGTTTTATTTTTCTAAAGAGGTACCTTCATGCATGATATTGCTGAACAATTTGGTTTGGCCTCTGAGGACGTGGAGCTGGAAGTTCTGTCTAACTCTGTTGGTTAGGATTTGCTCATGCTATGAAAGAATTCTCTTTTAAGCCCTTCTTACAGCAGTTACTCCATTTCACTCCATCTGTCATAACCTTTCCATGAATGTGACCATCTGTTGTGGTAATGAGCAGCTCCCACTGCATTTCCTAATTGATTCTCCTACTGAGTTTCTGCTCCTGGCTTTGAAGAGAAGAAAAAAGGTGGTGATGTTGAGTTGCACTTAAGGCAGCCTTTATTCTGTCATTACAATTGGCTGCTGAAATTAAAGGTATTGGGCTGATTTTTTGCTTTATTGGTAGAATTACTTAAATTTGACTCAGGGTACTGTGTGCTGCTGCACTTTCCCTGTGAGATGTTCATCCATGCTGCTGTTTCTGCTTCTTTAGCTTGTGTAAGTTCTCCTTTTTCTGGATGAACTCAGTAATTAGAGCTGCAAACTCCACACGTATACTGAGGAGTGTAGAAGTCATGTCATTTTTTTTCTTAAGGTGGGATAGATGTGGTCAAAATCAATAGATCTGAGAGTTAAATGCTGTCTGTAGAGTAAAGCAAGCAGGGAATACCCTGGCAGCAGCTAACAACACAGGGAATTGTGACTTTTCACCTGCACATTCATGGTTCATGGTAACTAAACATCTCTGGGTGATGGAAAGGCACAGACTGAGTTTAGGAACCAGGCTGCAGAGAAATTGCTTGGAATTTGTCAGGGTGTTGATTCTGTGCCTTATCTGAATTGGGATCTTGTGCTTTCTGGAATGGCTAAGATGGGATTTTCCTCCTTTCCCAAAGCTCTACTTTGGCAGCTTTATTTTCCCCTGTTTAGTTCAGCCTGCAACTGCTCTGTTCACATCTGGGGTGTAATTGGATTACAGTGCATTAGCCTTTTGTTAGTTGGGCAGAAGGAGACCTGAGAGCCAGAAATTCAGCTTGCAGCCAAGCAGTGTAGGGCAGAGATGTGGGGGTTGTAAGTCACAGACTGTTTTTTTTCTTTTCTGTGTTTCCTTGAGGTAGAATAAATGGAGTTTCTGAGCTGTTTGGGGTATGGAACCAAGCATCTTGGGAGAGCAGGACATCTTAAAAGGCCTGAAAAATGCAGATATTACCCTCATGAATCATATGCTTGGGCATGGAAGGAGACACACAGAAGTGAAACTATTGCATGCTACCTTACTTGTACCCTTAATTTGTATCCAAATTTAGATATGATTTTTTTTTTTTTTTAATTAAAGATGATCTCTGCAGATTGTATTAGAGAAAACAAAAACCTGCCTTTGTAGGAGAACAAAAAGGATTAATTCCCTTTCTTATCTTTTCCTTGGAGCAATGATCTATAGTTGAAATCCAGTCTGAATATAACATTCTTCATTTCAGTAGTTCAGGAGGCAGTCTGACTTACAAGCCACTGGAAACTTGCTTTAAGACATCTGGGACATTATGGATGAGCTTGGAAGGAAAAGAAAATATTGTTTATAGCTATTAAACAAACAAACAAAGCCCCCTAAACATCTCAAAGGCTTCCAGTGCAAAAAAATATCTTGTGTTTGGGTAGCATGGCCTGCAGAAAATGGTCTTATAACAATATGAGCCTTCTGCTAAAATGGTGATTGGCACTTTCTATTGATTCTTTTTTACTTGTCAGTTGTCAAGCTTTTTGCAACTGAAAAATGGATTAATATAAAAATTTGAACTATTTTTTTTATTAGATTAAATTAGGAATATTTATTTATTCTATTTATTAGGAAGGTACCCAGTATGTTTTGTATTTAAAGTTGAACTGCTGAGCAGAGGAATTGTAAGATGAAGTTTCTTTTGCTGCCCTGCATGTGGTGCTGAAGATGGTACATCTCTCTTCCTGCTGTCACCTGCTTATTGCAAACACTGCTGATCACACTGTGTGGAATGAAATCATAGAGCAGATGCAGCCCTTGTGACATGAGATGATAACATCCAATTGAACTTGAAACTTTTTATTTTCAGATCAAGCCAGCATTTCCTAAAGCATTTATATTCATCCAGGCTTTAAAGTGTTTCACCCCCAACCAGCTGAATATCCTCTGGCATAACCTTTGTCCTTGGGTCTCCTCTGAAAGAAGCTTAGAGACTTTTACCATATGGGCAGCCAAAGCAACAATGTCTGTTCACCACGATTAATTTTCAGTGCTGTTCTTACAGGGGATGCATTTATTCAAGGATCCCATCTCAGCAGTGCAAGAGAGGGTTTGCTGTGCAGTGGGGAGCCAGCAGGAGGAAGAAGCAAGCTGGGCAAGGAGCCTGGTGGGATGTGCTGGGATTCAGGATGCCTCTGGCAAGCTGCCATCCTAGTGCTGAACCCAACAGCCCTCGGTGTGGAGCCATGGGGAGGAACCCAGCAGCAGTGGTGGGCACATCTGCATGGTCTGAGCTGCTCTGTGGCAGGGTGGTGTCTCTAGCAGTAAACACAAGGAGCTTATCTGGTAGGTTCAAAGGAAAGTTGAGAAACATCACTGACCTGTTGTCGTTGCTGCTTTTTTCTCCCTCTCCTTACAGTTGGTCCATTAACCATCACCTTCCAGCTGCACCCTACTGAACAGCTGATCATTGAAAAAAATCCTTTTGTTCAGTCTGGTGGCCACTACAGGCCACCCCACTGCTTGCCCCGCTACAAATCAGCCATCCTTGTAGCCTACCAGAACCAGGAGAAGAACCTGCACCATCTTCTCTACTACATCCACCCTTTCCTGCAGCGCCAGCAGCTCAGCTACAGGATCTACCTGATTCAGCAGGTGAGTCTGGTGGCAGGCCTGAGCTGCACACTTCAAGGTCAGGCTCTGAAGGGGACACTGCAAGGGTCTGATGTGCAAGTTCCATTTCATGCATGGGTTAGAGCCTGACAGTTATGGAGGGAGTGTTTTTTGAAATGGTGGGGTATTTAGGTTTTGTGTTCTTGTAGGTATCATTGGACTTGGTGATCTAGGAGGTCCTTTCCAACTGTGAATATTCTATGATTCTGTGACTGATTCTGCTTACTGTTTTTCTTCTGAAGGACCAGGTTGTGGTGAAGTGGCAGCTTGTGTTTTCAGCTGTTCAGGGACTGCATGTGGTTTGGCTGCAGCTTGTCAGTGAGGCTACTGAGCAAAACTTGAGACTAAATGCTCAAGTGGGTGTTTTTAGTCTGTATCAAATAAAAACATCTGGCTTGTCTGCTGTGGGGCAGCCTGTGTGGGTAAACCAGCCATTTTTAACTGACCTGGACTGGTGTTACATAGGATCAGTGGTGACAGAGCAGTCACCACTTGGCTTCAGTAATTAGAATGGATAGTTAATTGGAAGGCATAAGAAGGGTGTTTTTTTGTTTCACCAACATTTTTTTTTTCCTCGTTTCTAAGCTGTAATGAACAATAGTCAGAGAAGAGGTGTTGATGTTGCAGCTGTACACCTGAGGATTGACTTCTTGGCCCCTTACAAGTCAGCCTTCCAGAGGTGCTGTGGTGTATACACATAGAGGGGGTGTACAGCCCCTGACACAGCTCAGCTCACAAGTGCTGAGAATACCTTGAAGAGAACGGGTGAAATTTTCAGTGCCTGGGGCAGGAAGTTTGGAGGCAGCAGTGATTCACTGTGGGCTGTTTTACAAACAGAAAATCTCATGATCACCTTTTGTTCTGGTGAAGAAATGTAGGTTTTCTTTGCAGGCAGGGAAGGGCTCCTTTAACAGAGCAAAGCTGCTGAACGTCGGTGTCCGGGAAGCCATGAAGGATGAAGACTGGGACTGCCTTCTGCTGCATGATGTCAGCCTGGTACCTGAGAACGACTATAACCTCTATGTTTGTGATGAGTACTATCCCAAGCACATGGCCAGTGCCATGGATAAGTTTCAGTACATGTAAGTGCCTCTGTTTGCTTTGATAAAGTATTGGAAGTGGTTTGCTTTCTGCATAGAACTGTGAAAGATCTGACCTTCAAGAGGTTCTCTGGTTTTGTAGCAGTGGCTTCCCCAGGAAAGGGTGTTGTTGGCCTAAGCAGGCAGCCTTGGAAAGGTCCTTGCCTGCAGTTATGTGTTCTGTGTTGGATCAGCTTGGCAGGTGATTGGCAGGTGCCTCCAGAACAAAAGGATAGTGTGGGAATGACTGGAAGATGTGCAGTAGGATGCAGGTTTGTTAAACTGACCAAAATGTGAATTTCAAAACCAGCTTGACTTTGGTCTGCTGGGGGAGAAGGTGCTGGGGGGAATCAGAGAAGGAATGGGAGTGACAGTGGGTTTGCTGGTTGGGTTTTGGTGGTGTGACAATGTCTGCAGGGTGTGCTGTTAATACACAGGTGACTCGTGTGACAGTGTTAGTTTGTGGAGGACTGGTATTAACCTTCAGCATTGGTGTTCCCCCTCCTTCTCTCTTTCAGTCTGCCACATAAGTCTTTTTTTGGGGGTGTATCTGCTCTGACTCCAGAACACTATATGAAGATGAATGGATTTCCCAACACGTACTGGGGCAGTGATGGTGAAAACGACATTGCTGCAAGGTACTGATGCACAGGACAGGCCTTAAACAGAACCAAGCTGGGGAGTGAAGCAGGTAGCATTACCCTAAGATAGCAACTGAGATGCTTTTGTGTGCTTGTGGTGTCATTATAATCTAAAATAGTTGGCCTTGGGAATGGGTAATGTCAGAAGATGCTCAGAATCTATGAATGCAGTCACTGTGCACGGGGAGGACAGAGTTTTCCTCAGACTTTGAAGGGCTCTTCAGATCCTTGTGCCTGCAGTTGCTCTGGAGTGCATCCAAGGGGTTCTAAGCACCAGGGAGTTGACAATTGACTCCACTGACATTAACAGCCCCAAGGGAGGGAAGGAATCTGCATGCCTGATGAATAAGAAACCCAAGAAGGTAATTAGTAATTCTCAGCCAGCTGGGAATTTAAGTTATGTTAAGAGCATCTTGGTTGTTCCAAGTGTTACCAAATCACTGATATCTGGAATTAAGGAACACAAGGAATTCTAACTTGTGGCTGCAGTGCTGGGTGATGGAGAAGCCTGTGTCCTGCTGTGAGGCAGTGACAGCAAGAGCTGATGTGTTGGGTTTTTTTTTCCTCTTGTACTTCAGTTGCCATGGCAGCAGCATGCTATAGAAGTGAATACAATGAGTTTAGTTCCAGGTACTGTGCATAATGTGAATGTATGAAGTACAAAATCATGGCTGCAGCTTCTTTATTCAGCTTTGTAGCTGCACTGGGCACCTTCATCATCCTGCACTGAGGCAAGTGCACAGGGCAGTTCATAAAACTAACCTGACAGTAAAGGCCTTGGGTGTTTCTTGGTCTTACAGAGCATGAAAGGCTACAGGGTGTGGGTGGAGTGTTCCAGGATAGCAGGAGCTTTTACAAAGCAGTGTTTCTCTGGGAACAGGGAGATTTTCTAATAGGGAATTCCTCCTTTTCAGAGAAAGCCAACAGAAAGGGTGTGTGGTTGTTTAGAGATGCAGCCCTTAAAGAATGGGATGGCAGGAAGATTGACCTTTACATCAAACGCCAACGTGGCTTTCAGTACCTGTGCTAGAGTCCATTTCTGAACATACAGGGCAACTCTCCACCCCTCCTTCCTCTTCTGTCCCTTCTGAACAGCTTGTGTCCATCAACAGCTACACTCCAGTCATAGGATTCATCCCACCACGTTTCAGTGATGGCCTCTGTCATAGTCTTCCAGTAGCATGGTGGCTTCCAACTCCTCTTGTTTGTTGCCTGTGCTTTGTGCATTTGTGTAGAGGCACCTACAGCTTAGGTAGAGCTGAAAAGAGTCCCTTCTTGGAGGGTAGTAAATCAGGTATTTGTTTTTCTGAAAGCTTAAAATTAGCCATGTCCTGGCCCTTAGGTACATGGAGGCTGCACACAGTGCCTGTTAATGATTCATCCAGGTACTGGAGTCTCTACCTGCATAAGTTAGCAGTGAGCTGGTTGGTTTTAAATAGCTGCTTTGATGCACCTACTGGCATTTGGATTTTACTGCTCTAGTGCTTATCACGTAGCCACAAAGTTAATTAGTATTTGAAATTAGACATTGAAATGTCCAAAAAAGTCCTGTAAAGATTTTTTTTTTTCCTGGGTTACTGCTTATTAAAGCAGAGTTAGTGGGGAAAACCAAGCTGGCTGCTGTCTACAGTTGTCAGACTGCAGTACTGCAGTAATATTAGTCCTAGCAAACACTAGGACCTGCCTTTGATTAGCAGAAAACACTAATTGGAACCACTTAGGTGTTAACAGACAAGTGTGTTGAGTTCTTCTTAACAGTAAATGTACAAGGTACTTTTTCCTGCTCTGTTTTCAGCTTAATCTTGCAATGCAAAAAAACTGTAACAGCAAAGCTAATGTTCTTGCTTTTCCTCTGTCTTTTTGATGGAATGTGCCATGAGTTTCTGTTCAGGAAACAAGAACCCTTGCCTAAAACTCTAGCTGAAATAATCGTATCTCATCCTGTCACTGGAGTGCTGTAATCATCTGATGGCTCTGGACTAACTGTTTTCAGTTCTACAGCCTCTGTCAGCTTTCTAGCATTCCTGCTTCAGTGCAGCTTGCTGCTGTAGCAGGTCTCAAGGGAAGGCAATGAAATGGTGCAGACATGCCAGTTAGATAACCCCAGTTGAGCAAACATTCATTCTTGCCTTCACAGGAATTTTTTCTGCTTAATTGCTGCCCTGCAATAGCACTAGGGCCAGAAAACCTCCTGTGATACAGGCACTTTTTATTGGTAAACTAACAGATCCCAGGGGTTGCTTGAGAGTCACACAAAAATTGCTGTTTTGGGGAGCTCTGTTGGGGAATTTTGAGCCTTGAGTTCACTCCTCCTTATCTGTCCTGCAGCTGAGCAGCTCACATTTGCTTGCCTGGTGCCTGTATTTACCACTAATCTTTTATGAAACCAGTCCTCTAATCAGGTCATCTGAATGAATGGCAGAGAAATGACAGAGGCTTGATCTGAATCTGAAACTCAGGACTGGTGTCCTTCCAGAAACTGCAAGTTTTGCTTTGGGTTGTTCATTTTTTTTTTGTCTTTTTTATTTTTAGAGAGAGAGGGGTGTGTTTTAGGTTTAGGTGATGGACCTCTGGGCAGTAAAAGCTCTTTTCTTACAAGAATGTGAAAAAATATTGCTCAATAGAGCCCCAAGAGTTACTCCTGAGTGCTGTGTATGCAGTTGTTCATTGTCTGCATGCTGCTGGTCATTCTCTGCTTGCTCTAATCCTCTCTGGACCCTGCCAAAGCACACTGCAGCTGGGAGCCTTCTAGCCCAGAACCTGCTAGAGAACATGGCCCTCTGCTGTTCAACGTGCTCCCTGGAGCTTCTCCCTTTTGCCTGGGTTGCATTAGCACTGAAAATCAGCTCTGACTTTGAACTTTCCTCTAACTGAGCCTTAGAAGTGTCACCCCTGTGCCTAAGCAAACATTTCCTTTGTTGTTCTAAAGGATTCAGTTTGCAGGAATGAAAATAGTCCGGACATCACCTCACCTGGGGCGCTACAAAATGATGGAGGAGACACAAGAGCCTTGGAGAAAGTAGGTAACTGTTCTGGGGGGGACTGGCCTTTAGGAAGCTGCTCTTGGCAGGTTGACTGTTACCCTCCCAACAGGCAGAATGTGCAGGTCAAGCAGAAAAGCAAACAGTGGTGTTCATGTGGCTACTTAATTCAGGTTTGACTGAATCATTCTGCTGGTGAAGGGCTTGTTAGGGACATTTGCTGGCTAGGATGCTACTGGATATCAGACCTAAGCATCAAATTATTCAGGAAATAAAAGTGAAATATACTCCCTGATTTTATAAAAAGGAAGAATTCCATTTGAAGAGGCACTTTGTTACAGTTTCCCTGTGATGGGGGATCAGATAACTGTGGATTTACAAGGTGCCATTAAAATAGTGGAAAGGAGTATTCTAGCTTAAAGGCAGGAGGAAGATGCTTAGAGAGACTAACAATAAAGACCCAGTTTTATGTGAAAGAGTTGGAGGAAGGTATTGGGTCAAGTGTGGTGGAGTCTATTATAAAGTCTTCTATCATCTCAAAACTTAGGCTTCTGTAACATCCCTGTCTGAAGCCTCCCCCCAGCAGCCTCTGTGCAGCTGCTGCCAGTCTCTCTATAGCACTCACAGGTCTCTCTCAGCTGCTGCCACTTCCTTGGGTTTTGGTTTTCTATTTTCAGACCAGTTGCCACCTCAATGGCCTCCCTGTCTTAAGTTGCAGTCCAAATTGTCCCTCTTGTTTACAATACTCAGCTAGAATCTGTTCTAAGCTGTTTAGTCTTGTAAAATGGTGATAGTTTTTTACTCTTACATCTGTAGGATATAAGACTTTTCTTGCAGCTTTTGTCTTCTGAGCCCCTGCCCCTCTGAAAAGCTGTTTCTTCTACAGCTTCATCTTTGTTCTTCTAACTGCAGGTTCTCTTCCTTCCTCGGGCCTCCATCCCGACACACCATCAGGAAAACATGGAGACTTGATGGAATGAATTCATTGGAGTTCAAGCTGCTTTCCAGGACAAAGCACCCCCTTTATACCAACATCACTGTGGACATTGGATACGTTCCCCCATTATCCTAAGAGAATGGAAACAAGCCCAGTTTGGGCTCAGGATGGCAGCATGGATCTGGGCATTCAGCTCTGTGGAGTTTGCACCACCTAAGACTAATTGTTTTGTCTTTCATGCATTTGACTTCTAAGATGGAGAAGGAAAGGCTTCATGAGCAGGGGGTGACAGCTAATCCACAGGCTGGGGCTTGCTGTAAAAGCTGGTCAAAGCACTGTAAACCACAGCTACTGAGCCAGACCCACCCTCAGGCCCTGGGGACCTCCCTGACAATAAGCTGACCCAAGTTTTCTGGAACCTTTGTTCCAAGCTGGATAGCTCTGTCCTGCTGAATACCTAAGTGTTAACAGGGATGCATGATTCTGTCAGACAGGCCTGTTGAGAAAGGTTTGAAGGCAGTTACAGTACTGTAAAGGTTTTGAGAATTTCAACTCAAATTTTGTGAATTTGAATTCAATAAATTGAGTTACATGTTTAGGTGAAGAGTTCTACAGTATTTGGTAAGTAAGTCTGGATAAACCAAGAGTGACAACTACTAGTGGCCTGGGTACACAAATACTAAGTGTGGCCCAAAGCATTAAAAAGTGTGGACAGGGATTTCTCTCCCTGACAGAGTTGGGCACAGCATTTCCTTCCAGACCTCTCCAGAATAACAGAGCCTGCAGCCTACTGCAGAACTGAGACTTTCATTTTGCCACAGGACACTTCAGCAGTTCCACAGCACTGTGAGGTGAGCTCCTGAAGGACAAGTAAAGCCTTTTGAATTCAAGGGAGTGTATTTATTGAGAGATGTTTGACATCTCACCCAGGACCATTATTGCCCTGCCCTCACACATAAGCAGTTTTTCTTCAGGCTGGAAAAAAAACCCCTCAACTTTTCTCAGCAAGGCTGTAGATGGAAGAATTCTTGGGCTTTTAATGAGAAAAGACTGGCCTACTCCTTTTGAAGTCACAGTGGCAGTAGGTGGCCTCCCCCCTGCAATATGAAGTTTAGGAAGAGTTGCAATAACAGATTTTTTTATTTTTCAGGAGATGTAGTTCAAGTCCTTCCACTAGAGCAGCCCAAACAAGGACATTTTTGCAAATGTCCCAGCAGAAAGTGCATAGAAAAACAGAAGGAGCTGTCCCCTCAGGTCAGGCTGTAGCTCCAGTCCTCACAAGAGGTAACTGACCCCATCAATTAGATGCTGTCAAGAAAAACTTTCTTGTGTGCTACTGAAGAGCTCTTTCAAGCCCAGTGCCACAAGCACTGTCACCCTTTCCAGCCACCTTAGGAGATCCTGGGTGCTGTGTTGACATCCACTGTGATGTTGATGTATAAAGGGTTATGTTCCACTGAGAGCAGGCTGTAGGAACAGGAGTTCAGGCCATCTGTTCTCCATGTTTTAGACACCTGACGGAGAAGACTCATCCTGAGGAGAAAGAAAGAGGAGAAACTCAGCATTGACAGGCATAGGGAAAGAGTTTCAAGCTCTTTCCCACTACTGCTGAACTTGCAGACAGAGCTACTGCCATTTTCTATCTACTGGGAACATCAAGTCCTGTCTTTCTGGTCCTTAGCATGGACAAGCAGATGTGGGAAAAAAGTCTTTTGGTTTAATCTCTGAATTACATGCTCAGATTGGATCCATGTAACTATAACTTTGTCTAAGGAACATCACCCAGCTCTCACATGGAGAACAGCTGCCAGCTGTAACCAGGGGTGTCACTGGGTTGTCCCCCAGAGCCTCTGGGTACCATAAAGCAAAGTTTTCCCCCCCAGGTGCCTGGCTTCAGCCATCCACCAAGACATTGCAAGGTGGAAGTGTTGACTCACCTCTCTTTATTCTCCTCATTGCCTTGGTCTCGTGTGTGGAAGATCATGGTGTACCTGCCTATATCTGCAGGTGGCCTCACCACTGTCATCTTCTGTAGCTCAACTCTGCAAGAAGCAACAGTGCCATGAACATGATGTCACCTCTGAACAAGCTTCCTGAACAAGCTCTTAAGGAAAAAAAACAACAAACCCAACATTTGGAGACTGCCATGGAAGCAGAGAGAGCTGTAGGGAACTCATCTGCATCTTTTCCACAACCTGTTTAGCCAGAGAAATGGGGCTCAGAGAACACTTCTGGAGAACAGCTCCAGCAGGGTAACCTAGAGCCTCTTCTTTTGGAATCCTAGAATGCTTGGCTTGGAAGGGACCCCTCAAGGTCACCTAGTCCAGCCCCCCTGCAGTGAGCAGGGACACCCTCAACAACATCAGGTTGCTCAGAGCTCCACCAAGGCTGACCTTGAATGTCTCCAGGGATGGGGCCTCCACCACCTCCCTGGGCAATTTGTTCCAATGTTCCACCACCCTCACAGGAAGAGCTGCTTCCTAATGTCCAATCTAAAGCTACATTAATATAAAACCATTATACATATATACAT
>JAOEGS010004118.1:0-28509 GCA_025447755.1 Corythornis vintsioides
ATTATTTATTTTTTAATCATATTTCTGCATAGTTAAAATCGGCCACTGTTGAATTCTATGAATGAGAAAATAGCCCAGGTGAGGTATGTCCATGTCAGACCATGTCCCTACTGACCACTGGATAGAGGATGGTACAACCATCACTGAGGGGAAGGAGGGAAGGAAGGCAGGAAGGCTGGCTCTTTGAATTCCTTAGTCTGCCTCAAATCTAGCTCTAGCTCACCTCTCACTGGTGGAGGAGTGCTGTGATGTCTAGCAGTTACCTGTCGATGGATATTAGGGCTGATGATCTTTCAGTTTTTATTCTGTGAACTGAACAGAGAACTATGTCCATGGTAAGGTCTCTTTTGACATTTGTTTTTAACACTAACAATCACATCAGGAAAAGCACTGCATTGTAACAGCCTAACGGTAGCCCTTTATTCTAAGCACTTGGTGTTACAAGTCAAAAACTTTTTTTTTTTTTAATTTTGTTCTAAAGTTGTCTTTTATTTAGGGTTTGAATTGTGGTTTTGGTGATTATATATATATATTTTTTAATAACAAGCAAACTCTTTGAGGCATATAAAGTATGTAAATCCATTTGCAAAACCAGGTACAGGTTTTTTTAAACAGAATCTGGCACACTACTTATGCCATAACTATAGGGTATAAAAAGTCACAATGTTTATTGGTGTTCACATCTGTGATATTAGGGAAACTACTTCTGTTGTCTTTTCTTTACACTTCTGTAAATGATCCATACCCTGTATACGTTCATTCTTAAAAGCCTTAATCCTTCAACTGTTCAGTGTGGGGTGTGTAAGTCCAACAGGCTGCCTGTAAACTGTGAGCTCTTTTGTAAGCTGGAAGTACTTCTCTTGTTACTGTTACTTTTTGTAGGAACCTTTTAATTGAGCTGCCAAAGCATTACAATATGCAGTGCCTTAGTATTATATTAGAAGTACCTTTAGCCTCTTAACGTAAATTTTGTATCTTGTTTTATTAATTGGTTCCGTTTTTTAAAAGAGATCTGTATTTTTTCCCACCGAAATGCTCTGACTGCTTGGTCTAAAGTGACCTGCTGTACGAGTCAGTCTCGTTATACCCCGTGGAATGCCTATACCAAAAGGAAAGGTTACAGATTCTTAGCTCGCCCTGAAAAGTGAATTGTATTAATAAATGCTGCCTTTTTAAATTTCATGACCAAATAATTAATTGTGACTCTTCTGCACTCTAGCATGAAAGTGCCTTTGGTTTGAAATTCCAGCTTAGAAAAGTGCTGCCATAATAATGACAATTTGTAGAGAGACCAAAAATATTTAGTGATCACCGTAATGCCTTTGGGTTATTGGACTCGGTTGAATCTACAGGCCTCCATTCACAAAAGAGCACCATTCACAGCAAAGCTGCTTTGCTAGTGATCGACCTGCTGAAGAATCATCTACTGTTTGCTCTTTCTGTCAGCATTGCAAACCAGCAAGAGATTTGTCTGTGATAGAAAAATGAAAATGATTTGCATTTATATTCTCTTCAGCCAATTATGCATCTGCATAACGAGAGATCCCTATCCTGCAGAATTTCAGACAGTGGACAAACGTGACTTGATTGTTCTCCTCTGATAATATTTGTATTTGTGAAGATTTTTTTTTGTTTAGACAGAAGATTTTGTTTACAAAGCTGTGCATGCTGAAAGTCAGCTGCATCAGCCAAGATGATAAATGGAGAACAGAGACCACTGAGGGTAAATGCAACTGTGTGTTTCTGAGCATCCAAATGTTGAGTGTGAGTGTTGTGGGTGAAGGTGCTGTTAGAGAAACTCTGGCCAGCATGAGTCAAAAAATGGGGTTGTTTTGTTGGTTTTCTCCCAGATGACTTCTTGGGGGGAAAAAAAAAAAAAAAAAAAGAAGAAAAAGAAAATTAGCTCCTCTTAATAATGTGTCTGTATTTCATACCTTCTGTGAACGGGGGCCATACCTAACACTACAGCTAAAATTGATGGGAAGAGGAGCAAGATTTTAAGAAAATGATTTTAGAACAAATATCAGCAAAACCAAAAGCTGTCAGAGGGGTTATATAGTTGTGAATACAATTTTAACTTGATTTTTAAAGTATTTGATGAAAACTAAGATTAACTTTTTATATAGAGAAATATTGTGACACTGTGTGGTAAATATTGTGATAATTCAAGTTCCCTGTCTCTAAAAGAATTATTTTTGTTATTCCTTCAAGGTCTAAATCTCACCTCTAGAAGACAAGTAATCCCATTGAACTCAATGAGACTGAGGCAGGGCAAGACACATTCGCCCCACAAGTAGAGCAAATATTTTCACGTTTCTAAACCTTTCAGCTGTACTAGTCAATATTTGTGAAAAACTACACTTCTAGCTCATTAAACTATTAAAGTCAACATTATGGTACCATTTGGGGGGGGGCTGTTAAAATTTACTACTAAGAAAGGTAGTTTGAAGTACTTGAATACCAAAATTCTCTTATTTAGGTACTGCACCACTATTTTGAAGGAATTGCAGATATAATGCCTGTTTCTCACTTTCCCTTTCTCCTTCAGCCTGGCAGTAGCTCCTTCCGTTAGACCCGGCAGGGCATAGGTTATTTGAATAATGAAGGGTGTACATTATTGGTGAATGTAACTGGCCAGTTGAAGGCAGATCCGACATGGGACGTGCCAATCCATACCTGTTTCTTTGCCCACTGCCAGTCCTAGAGCACGCTCGCTTCCTGAAGCGGTTCCCAGGAGAGCTGTTTTCCCCGGGTCACTCAGGGCCGCTGAGAGACCTTTTGTCCACCCTTGGCTTGAGCCGTGCCGATGACAGACCTCCCCAGCCACGCAGCAGACACGGAGCCCTGCTCTGTACTTTTCTCAGGAGGATCTCTTTTCCCCTCGTCTCTTTCATCATGAGATGGTTAACCCCCTAAAAAAGATTGAGGCTGGATAAGTCAAAGTACAAGAAACACTTTGGACATTTTCACCTTTTAACTTTTTGGGTCATTCTCGCTGAGATCATGTAATTAGTTTTAGTGTGTAAATTAAATCGTAAATGCACTCGGTTGACTAAAAGGAGATGGATCCCTGTTACCTCCTTACACAATATGTGGTTTTGGTTTTGTTTTGTTCTGTGGGCCTCTAATTCAGGCTCCTGACTGGCAGACAAAAAATACAATATGTGCCTGAAAAAAAAAAAAAGACAAAAGAACTTTATAACATTGAAAACCTGAATAGCCTTTAATTCTTCAGTACATTTATGTAAAACAGGTTAGGTTTTTGTTTCGTTTTGGGGTTTTTTTGCCATGTGCATTTGTTCACATTTGTAAATGACTTAATGGAATTCTCACTTTATGTTTATTTGTGTAATGTGTATAAAATGGGTTTGTGACTTAAGCATATTCATATATGGTCAGTGGTTACTTTAATATTGTACTGCTGCTGGTAACTTTTTGATGTATAACTTGCCTTTTGATGATAAAGTACCTCTAGGTCAGACAGCGAGGGAAGGCTCTTTGGGAAAAGTGAATGTTCTCCAATGTTTTCTTAACATATTTGCAGAAGCTTTCAAAAGGAGTTTCAGTCAGACCTCTTGGCAGTACAGTATTCTTGTATTTGTTATTGTCTGTGTGTAGGTACTGGTACCTTTTTTTTTTGTTTAAAATGTTTTAAGTGTTGGCTTTAAAGTGAATTTATCTTTAGTATGATAGTAATATGAAAATTATAGGTTTTGTGTGCAGAGAATTTTTTTATAAAGTGCTTTGTAAAAAAAAAAAAAAAATGTATTCTAGCTTTGGCGGTACATATGTGTGATAACTTTAATATCCATGACAGTTAAGTGCAATTATTTCATCACTCTAAAAATGCTATTTTTGTGTCGGTTACTGCAGGTGTTTTCATGTCTTTGCAAAGTGACACATTTTGATGCCTTCTTGATAAAGTGGTAGAATTTTTGTAGCTTTCTAGAAACTTTGTATTCATACAGTATCGATTGAAAATAAAGAAAATGAAAGTGGTTTGTGCATTTCTCTTAAATCTCTTAGGTCTCTTAGCACCAGGTTGCAGCCACATCCATGCACCTGCCGGGGGTGGAGGGGACATCCATTGGGGCCGACACGAGGCCTGCAGGGCTGGCACATCTGGAAGCCAGGTTTAACAAGTCCAGCAAGAAAGCTGACTGCCTCCAGCTTGGGGGGCTTCCCAAAGAAAGAACCTCATTATAACAATTCTGTTTTAATGGGAAGAGCCACCCATCCCCCTTTATTTCAAAAGCAGGAATGACCTATCCAAAACTTATGTAATAAACAGTATCAAATCCACCTCTAACTTGGCAACTACAACTGCCCCAGGAACACAGTAGTTACCTGAGGGTGAGGTGTTTCTTCCAGAAGGACACTTCAGCTCGGTGGGAATGGAGGTCCTAAAAATGTGACCTTTTCCACATGGCCCTCAGCCAGCAGCTGAGGTATGATGAGGAGATGAAACTGGATCAACTTACCTGCCATGTTCCTGGAGTGATAGAATTGTAGCATCACAGAATGGTAGGGGCTGAAAGGGACCTCTAGAAATGGGAGCCCAACCACTTGGTAAAGCAGGATCACCCAGCTAGGAAAAAGAAAGAAAAAAATTAAATTAAAAGGAGGCAGGGTGTCCTGGATCCGCTGAAATCAATGGGAACATGATGAGGGCTTGGCAGAGAAAAAAAAAAAAAAAAGTACATCTGGCTCATCTTCTGCTTCAAAAGGGGAGCACTGCCTTTTGAATAAACCACATGCCCCTCCCACACCACAGTTCTCCTTTTGGGTGGCAGATGTTCCACTGCCATTTTTTAAATGCCAGCAGAGCACCCCCCCATGTGCAAGATGAATGGGTTGAGAACAACACACAGATACGGTCTGTTTTGACCCTGTTTTCTCTTCTTTGTTCCCCATTAAGCATACAGCTTCAGCCCTTTGAAGTGGGTTAGCTGTTTCAGAAGCAACCTGCTTCTTAATTAAGGTTCTGCTTCTTAATTTAAGTTAAAACCCCATAAATTTTCCACCTTTGGGAAGAATGTCACACAGCATTTTAGGTCAGCAGTCTCCTTGCTGTGTCCTCCCAGCAACGGCCTCTCCTGAAGCACAGCCTGCTGTACCTGAACACAGAGCATGGCAGGAACAAAGAAGCCAGACAAGTTAACTCCAGTGTGGAATTAGGAGCCCTACTTAGTCCACAGGCTTTTCTGTGGATAATTTCTTTTAGAAGACACTACAGCTACAGACCACATTTAATGCTCACAACCTGAAACGTAAAGGGAGGGTGCAGAGCTAAGCAGTGTGTTAGCAGATGTCTACAGTCCCCCCACAGCTCTAGCTGTTCATCCCAACCCTGACCTTTTGTAGCCTTGCTATTGTTGTCTGGGGCCCTCTGAGCAGAAACAGCTGAACAATCTGTTGCACCAAACAGAGGCAGCTCGGCGATGGTCATAAATCATCACCTACCTCGTGGAGAGGTGTGACACTTAGTGGTTAATGGTTGTGAAGGTCTCTGCTTGCTAATGTTGTGCATGGAGCCACTAGAAACATGGCAAAGGTGGGAAGGACGGGAGAGAGAGACTGTACTAGGCGTGGAGGGAAAATGGAAATTAGAAACCCAGAGCAAAAGTGACTGAAAAAAAGGAGCAGAGAGGTATTGCTCTGCAAGGGAAATGAAAAGCTGAGAACAGGAGAAAACAGGAAGGAAGGAGGAAAAAGGACATCTGAATACCAACAACAACAAATCAGAAGGAGGGAGAACTAAGACCAAGAAAAAGGCTACAGCCTGCCCTTTCCAGTTTGAGGACATTTCCTCTCTAAGCTTAAGGGCTCCATTCATCTGTGCCTCACTGTGATAAAGCCCAAAAATCTCAGCAGCAAGGTACCACCCTGACAGATGAAGAGCTGTCAGCTTGGTTTGGAGTGAGGGACAGCATGAGCAAGAACTGGAGCAATAGCCTTGGAGAGGGGGGGAAGCATTACCAATAGCCAGAGAGAGAGGGCAGGAGAAATGGCCTGAGAAAGCAGGCAGGAGCAAGAGCCAGAAGAGGACCTGAAACAATCAGCTGAGCAAAGACACTTGAGTGCAAGTGACTGGTCTCAAATTATCCTGCACTGGTGATTTCTCAAGCACCCTTCCTTCTGTGTGTGTTTGGGGGGTGGGTGTGGGTGGGTGGGTGGAGGCAGGAGGGGGTGGGCAGTGTGCAGAGTCCATTACACGTTTACGTTGCTGCATTTCAAAACTGTTGTTTTCCATGCCCCTCACTCTATCCTAGAGGTGACAGCAGGAAAGGAGGAAAAAAAAAAAAAAAGGAGGAAAAAAAAAAAAAAAAAGAAGAAAGTTAGTTAATAATCTTGCTCGTCTGCTTCCAAACACCTTTATCAGCTGATGAGATGTCCTTGCAGAGTGAGCAGTTTTGGAGCCTTAGACATTACAGTTTTTCCCTTAATAAAGTCAATGTCCCACTTAGGATGGGGGAGCACACAGCAGAGCCAATACTGCAAGGGCCATGATGAACATGTGCATGTCCCTTTTCATCCCTCACTTACACAGGTCAAAGAGGGATTAGTTCTCTACTCACGCTGACCTCGCAGTGCCCCTCCCTGCTTTGCTTCCTGGACCTGCAGCAAAGACACTGCACAGCGTGCTGAGCTGTATGTGCAGCTGACTCTGCTCCTGGATTAACAAGCTACAAAATGATTTTTTTTTTTCCTGCCTCAAGCATGTAAGTTTATGAGAGATATGTAGATCCTTCTCATATTTTTCTTTTTTTTTTTGTTTGGCAGAGCCCACAGAATAAGGGGTTTTTTTCACACTTGAAAAAATTCCTTTCTCCTAAGATCATATGTTCCCTACAGTGTTATCAGAGCATTTCTTTTTTTCCAAGATACTTGTCTTTTCCTATCCTTTCACCTGTGATGTTGAGCTTCCTCGTGAGCACTCTACATAGCTAACTGCACAAGCTCACATTCAGGTTGTAACTGTTCCCGTCAGTGAGAGCACCTCCTCTTTGATACAGCTCTGTGATAATGGAGGGGGTCACAGGGGGGACACCTGCATCTGCATCTTTGTGATGTTTGGCCTTTCCATCCAACTGAACCCACAGATGACAAACTCAGGCAACGAAGATTACTAGATGCAACCACATTGCACACATATTCCACAGCACACAGAATTCAATGGCCTCTTTGTAAAATATAGTTATTGGTTTTTCTGTGACTATATTGTATTTTTAATAGGGTTTAATCTAAGCTTATCATCAGTCCACTATGATGGGTGGAAACTCAACAATTCTGTTCAGCTCCAGAGTTTACAGCAATAACATGGGACAGAGAACACGAGTCTCAGCAGGGTATGTGCTCCCCTATCTCCAGTGATCTGTTTTGAGGGAGGTGGCGGTGAGTAACGCTTGGGAGGTACCCTAAGACTTCCCAGCAATAGGCTCTGGATAAGCACACAGGAGCAGGTAGATGTGGTGCAGCAACAAGCAAATGTCAAACCTTTTGGCTTTCCTGCCCACTCGTGCCAGTCTCCCAGACAGCAAAGGGCACACTATCCCACGGGCAATGAACTGACACACCAATGGAGGCTCCTCAAGGGCTGAGACCCACATTTTTCCAGAATTTTTCTCCAACTGCTTCCTCCCCAATTATCTGAGACTAGGAACACCAGGCTCACAACTCCTTTTCCCTCTGAGTGAGGCACCACAGGGCACGCAGAGCATTAAGCTTAGCATTCTTTTCCGTGCAAACAAAAGCACCTTACCATTAAGAAACATCAGTGCTGGAAGTAGTACAAAGGTATCAGCCACTCTGAGAGATCAGGTGTAAAGGCTCAAGAGCTACTGAGGGGACAGAACAGGACAGCCACAGGTGGTCAGACAAGCTCCCTGCTCTAGGCCAGTGTGGTCTCTTAGCTCAGAAGGAGGTGGGAAGAGAAGTGCCTACCCCTGCAAAATGTAGCACCAAGAGAATAGGGACAAGCAGAGTGCAGAAAGGTAGTTTGAAGGCACCTGGGTATGAATGGAAAGGAGGCATTAGCTGTGTGGATTAGCCATGGTTCGAAGATGAAGCTGACAAAGCAGGAGATACAGTAAAGGCTGTTTCACAGAACTGTGGACAGAGGAGAAGGTTTTTCCACTACCATTGGTCAGACACATAAAAGAGCATAAACAAAAGTCTGTGTTATTCAACTGGAGGCAGCTGGAAAAGTATCAAAGAAAAAAAACAAACCTGGTGGACTAGACTGAGGAGAGTACAGGGTACTCATCAACATGAATTAATATGAATATGGCCAATAACCTGGTAGGGAACCACCAAGTGGTGGAAGAAGAGCAGAATGTGAGGCAGCCCCTGAAAAACTGCAAGAGCAGGTGCAGGGCTGTGTGTGCTGGAGCAGCTGGAGAGCTGCACATGACCAGTGCCACTGTCCCCAGGTAATGCTCAAACTGGGCCCTCATGGGTGTGCCCATCAGACCCGTGGGAAAGCTGAGGATGCAGCAGCAGACAGATCTACAGATAGCAAAGGTCTGGGAGGGGGTGGAGAGTTCAAGCTTGGGGCTGCCCACAGGTTCCCTGTAAGGGAGGGAGGTTGAGGGGAGCAAGGAGGTAAAAGTGATGGAGATATTGCTGCATGGTACAGGGTCTGTGAAGGGCCTGTCAGCTCCAGCTTACTAGAAGAGTGTGTGGTGTTTGGAGGCAGTGTGGTGTGCTTGAGTCTGCAGAACATAGCAAAGAGGGAAGTGGGGAGGCTAACAGCCCTCCAAACACACACTCGTGGCTGAAAAAAACACCACATCATCTGGAGCTCATTTTCAGCTGCTTGTTGACAAGTCAGGCAAGCATTTATGCGTAAGAGATAGTGACAATTACAGAGGAGATCTATGGCCACTGATACCTGCACAATATATTTTAGAAATCTGTGCAGTGTGGATGGTTTGTTACCCTCTTAGTCCCTAAACATCAGATGTGTAATAATGTAATTGTGAGGTGTATTTAATGATCAGAAAAATATAAATTATGTGTAGTATTTAAGCTTTTTGTTAAAAGATTAACTACAAAGATGCTATTCAGCCATTAGAAAAGCAGGTGACAAAGAAGCTGGGTCTCTGGGCTCAGAGCATGTGCTGCTCAGCTCTGCTGAAAACTAGGAAATAGCCTCAATACTGAGAGTGCACAGCCCCACATCATGTAGGAAATGCAAGGCATACAGACAGGCCAGAGAATAGACTCTTCCCTGACAGCAAGTAAACAAAAAAAGCCCGGAAGTCTGATCAAAGATACAACACCAAAAAATATCTTTAAAAGAAACATTAATTCCTACTCCCTTTCATTTCAAGATTGTATCAATCCCTACAAATGTGTTTAAGCCTCCAAAGGTGGGGTTTGTGCTTCCACAAAGAATCACTTTGTGATCTGAACACCTGACCAAGTCCCTCATCCAGGAGCCAGGAAGGCTCGTGCATGTTCCAGATTTTCTCCTCAGACCCTCCACCAAAGTGGCCCAAATCTTTGGGGATGCCCAGGAGGAGGATACAGCCCTAAATCAACAGCTAGATCTCAAAGGCTTCTGGTGCTTACTGCTGCACCAGAGTCGAATGTGGAGCAGGGAGTAGCAGTGAGCCTCGTGGGGCTTTGCTGTGGTCATTTCAGAGCTGCAGCACGTCTCAATCTGTTTAACTCCAAGTACCAGGTATAACCAGGTTAGATAAGACCATTACCATGGTACGTAACCTTTGGACTTTGGCTTGAGGCTTCTACTATTCCCTTCTGGAGAGAGCACATCGTATTTCACTGTCTATTTTCTTTCTTTCTCCTTTATTACAGTTGTGCTCAGTACTCTACACAGATTGATTTTCCTGCAGGCACAAACAAGCAGATAGAATCTAAAGGATGTTTAAATAAAGGGAATCATTGTAAATGGTCTTTGAATTAATAAATTAATAAAGATAAATAAGAAACAGGGAGATATATAGGACATACAGGTAGTACAAACAAATCATGACCCATCTGTCCAGCGTGCTCTGCCTGTGTGCGCTCAGTGCTAGGATATCTGCAAAGCAATAGGCCTCCTTTCTTCACCTTTCTGGATGCATTTGTGATCCCATCTGGGACACGGGAAGTTTTCCACCATCTCAAGTGAGAGAAAGACAGATCCCTAGCTAATCTATTATGCCTAATAGGAAGAGTTTACCCTAAAAGACTACCTAAGAGGCACAGTCTACTTTCTGGACTAACTGAATTTAAGCTGACAGAATAAGCACTTCCACTGTGTTCCCTACTAATTAGCACAAGAAAAAAAAAACTAACTACCAATTTAATGATGACGGTGACCTGCAGGCAGAGGGGGTCATTGCTGGGTTTTAACAGACACTTCCATCCCATATTCCTGCCAGCCACTGACCTTCCTGACCTGCTGTACATTTTGAAAGTCATCCCTCCTCTACTTTCTGGATCTGTATTGAGAAAGAAGAGCTGCAGAGTTCACCACAAGTTCTGTTTCAGGTTGATTGCTCAGTGTCTGTATTTCTTCACATCACTACCAATACAGTAAGCCATAGGTTCTCTTAGCTTGACTCTGCATTCTCTACCTCCTGGCCAATGTCATACCCTGTGTCACATGGCACACAAAATAACAGAGCCCCTGTCACTCCTGGCGACCTCTGTCTACCTCTAGAGTAGTACAAATGGAAATTTAAAGCACCGATTTACTTCCTGCCTTGCTTCTAACTACTGAGGGAGGGAGGTCCTGGAGGATTTTAGTCAGTCAGACTGTCCTGTGTCCCTCCACAGCAGATCGAGGCCAAACGCTGCAGACACTGGACTTGCAAGAAATGCTCAGTGGCTTTGTCAGTCTGGGAATACAGCTGCACTGGGATACACTGGCACGAGGTAGTTGAAAAGCTGAGTGAGACGCCTCAATTGAATTACATAGTTCAAGAGAAACTAAGACTACTAAGCATATAGAAACCATCTGACTCTTCACAGAAAAGTTATTACTCAAAAGGCTTTTGTGCTTACCAAATAATCTGATCTCTGGTTACTGCAAAATGGTTTTCCTTCTCTCTTTGAACTGAATTTCAATATGTCCTTGCATGAAGAACATAATGAAGTACATGCCTCCGGCAAGTGCCGTTTAAAGCACTGTCCTTTATTCCTAGAGACATTTCCAGGAAACACGAAGCTGCAGTACACAGCACCTCTGGCTTCAGCACAGACTCCCTCTTCTGGGGCACTTTTTGCTCAGGGCGTGACACTTGGCCAGACAGGATTTAGCACAAACACAAGCCAGCAGACCCTCCTCTCAGCCAGGCAGGTGAGAGTTGTGCCTGGCTGGGAGGCAGGCATGACAGGGCCTGTACCCTGGAGACAGCACACGGCATTTTAGAACCGTGAGGCTCAGATCCAAAGATAACTCCTTCACTTCCCAAAGACATGTATTCGAACAGCCAAAGATAAACACCAAAGAAGCAGAGCCTGCTGTTTGTCACAGATTCACAGATTCACAGATATTAGGGGTTGGAAGGGACCTAGAAGATCATTTAGTCCAACCCCCCTGCCTGAGCATGTCAATGCTGTAGCAATTTAACTGTCCAAGGTATGTGACAGAATCTGATAAGGAGTTGTACTCCTGCTCAAAACCACCACCCTCAGGGAAGTGGGACATTTGGGAGCCATTATCAGGCACACAGCTCATTCTTGGGGTGGCTGGTGACTT
This sequence comes from Corythornis vintsioides, assembly GCA_025447755.1. NCBI lineage: Eukaryota > Metazoa > Chordata > Aves > Coraciiformes > Alcedinidae > Corythornis > Corythornis vintsioides. The sequence goes on from JAOEGS010004118.1 coordinate 11,714, forward strand.
CCTCTGGATATTTCTTGGGTAGCCTAATCACAGCCTTCCAAGCAAAACAAAGTGACAATTTTGTCTCTTTCAGAAGCACTGTCCAGGGAGAGTCCCTGGTGTTACACACCTTCCAGACTACTGACTGGTTTCCAGGCACAGTGGTACTGAGCCACTCAAGAGGGTGGCAGCAGTGTGGGCAGCTTGTGTAAGGGGCCCAACTCTCTTTAGCATCTCCTAGTCACATGTGAGATCTCTGCCACTTCACCCCGAGGCCCAGGGAGGTGTTGCTATTTTTCCAGCTCTGCCTTTATTGAATAACTCAACCAATAGCATCAGATGAAGCAGTGATTTTCTGATGTTTGGCCAAGCTGTTAACATTGTCATTCTAGCACATTTTAACAAGTAGAGACAGGTCTGGGCATTAGTCATATTTCTACAGGCAAGTTTTTTTCCTTTGTCTTTTTCTTTTTCTATCTTATCCATTTTACTGAGCTTCAAAGCCTTCAGTGGAAACAGATGTGCGAATGTTATAAAATTACATTGCTAAATTGGGGCTTTTTTTCTGACTTTATATGAGTTGTATGCAAAAAAGACAATACAGGCAGGAGGGCCAACTGCTCTGATTTGAGAAAATCTCCAGCAAGGAATTGCAATCTGGGAACCAAACACCTAGTCTCAGGGCTTGCCTAAATTAAAACTTCTTCCCAGCCCTAATTTAGGTTGCACGTATATACACAGTGTTCTTCAGAGTACAATCTCCACTGAGCATAAGTTCAGTCTGCACTCCTCAGCAAGCCTGTACCACTCAAAGGTTTGTTCCAGTGAAGTATGGAGAATTAAACCCTCTCTAGAGACTTTCCAGACCCGCCTGGATCTGTTCCTGAGCAACATGCCCTGGGTGATCCTGCTCTGGCAGGAAGGTTGGACTCAATGGTCCTTTCTAACTCCTACCATTCTATGAGTCTATGTCTCCTAGACCTGAATGGAAGGGTTGTAAACCAAAAGTGCCTAAAACTCTTTCAGCAAGCTCTATTTCTTACCAAAGTATTGGACAACTACTCTACCTTGCTTACATTTCTGCAGAAGTGCTTCAGGTAATGTAAGAAATAATCTCGTTTTTTCGCAGCCTGGGATGTGCTTGTCAGGCACGCAGCAGAGTAGGAATAAAAACCATTAGGGAAGAGGAATGCTGAGTGAGGGGGACAATAGAGCTGTGGGGCAAGTTACCAGTACCCGCCACTCCTGCCGAGCAGCCCAGACACCGTGGAGGGGCTGCCCGGCTCCGAGAGGCAGCTGAGCAGAGCGTGTCCCTCCCGTCAGGCTGCGGCGGAGGCGCCAGCAGGGCTTGCACTCGGCAGGGCACCAGATCGCAGAGCACCCAGGTGCTGGGTGGCAAAACGCGCTAGGCTGGGAAGGGGCGAGCTGCCTGCTGCACCGGGCAGAGCAGATTGCGGAGCATCAGCGCTGGTGATGACAGGGGACTCATTGTGTGCCACAACAAGTCACACGGACGATGTGCAAATGCGACTGGTTGGGCCCACTAAACATATGCACAGCAGAAGGACATATGGCAATTGGTGACTTTGCTGCCACAGATGCTGATGGGCTTTGTTGCGGTCCAGTGCGTGGTGTGGATCCAGAACGGCGTTCCCCCTTTGGTGGGGAGCAGTGTGAGTGCCAGCAGCACTCTCCCCCACTCCAGGTGCCAAGGAGTCCTGGTGCCACAAGGGCTTCTAGCTGTGCTGAGCAGACTTTCTCTTATTGAAACATAAGCCAAAGCCCAGGGCATGCTGAGAAATACGTTTAATTTAAAAACACAATGGAGATGGACTTCAATTCCCTGTGCTCTTTGCACTTGGACATCTATTCACACACACAGAATACCACAGCCTGAAACAAACTGTTTCTAAAACTGTTTACTTCTTCATTAGAACCTTTGTTTTCAATAGTTTAATAACGATATAAACAAGATAGCTAGATTATGAAAACTAGCAACAGATAGAGTTTTCAACTCCATTAAGCCAAAGTTTAAATAGATATTAAAAAGGACAAAGCAAAATTATGTTTTCCTGGACACTGGACTGAGACAAAGTGTTTCCATCAGCTTGCCCATGGAGAAAAAATATGGAAGAAGATTGTGAAATCCTGGCATGAGTTGTACCTGTGTTGACCTGTGCAGAGCCACGAGACAAGCACAGTGTGACAGTAACTACAGCACCACAGCAGGGTTAAGATGTGGAGATCTATTCTCCCTGACCACCTTTGAGATCTCTGGCAAACCACTCATAAATAAAGACATGATGCTCATCCCAGTGCACTGCTTTGCCATTGCCTTCTGGCTGCAGAGAGGAAGATGAGGTGACCTTACAACAACAGATCTTACCTTACAACACTAAATCATTTCTTATGGGCCTCAGAAAACTCAGCAAAAAAAGCAACAACATTCACCCAGCTGAGGACACAGGAGTAAAAATCTTTGCATCCTCTGTCCTCCCCAGATTTCTTCTTGACCAGACCACAAGATTCAGAACAAGACCAGGACATGGAGTTGGCAGCCTGTAAGAGAGCAGTTTGAGAGCTGCCCAGCAGAGAGAAGTTTTCTTCGCTTTATGGGCCTTTTGGATTTTAAAAGCTAGTGAGGGAAGGTGTTGTTTTAAATGGGGGCTCTGGATTAGCCATACTAAGTCAAGTCAAGTGCTACTGCTGCGTTGCAGGAGCAAGAGAAGAAGCAACAAACATGAGTGCCAAGAGCACTTGGAGTATAGCTGGCCCTGTAACTGCAAATCTCTGCCATACCCAGGCTGCCCAGGGATCACCACAGGGCTGAGCTATGCTGTCTTTATGACCCTCAAATTGATCTCTCACTCTGGACCTCAGGAGATCCCTGAGTTGATTTATTTCCATACAGAAATACGAGTCTGTGCGGTAAGTCTGACTAGTTCTGACTACACCATATTTACTCTGAAGGTAGCAACCATCTGCACAGCCAGAGCTGCATCAGACCCCCCTGACCTGTACGGTGGTGGTGGAGCACATGTGTGCAGTGCTCAGCCAGTACCTCTAGCTGACCAGCTCATCGCTCAAAACTACCATTTCATCCACTCTGCTGCAACAAAAACCCCGGACAAACAACCTCAAACTTGGCCTGGAAATCAGTCATGTTAGGGATCGACTCAAATTATTTTTTGGGAAGAATGGACGTAACAGTAGTCCTGTCTCTGCAGCGCTGAGAACAACCTGGAGGGATCGCTGACAAGTAAAGGGCGCGGGGAGGAAGAGTTTTATCTTGAGACTAGCTCCCTCTGCAGCCTCGCAGCCGGAAAAGCCTTCCGGGAATGAATGGAATCACACTGGGAATCTGTGTGTTTATCTCACGCTTTCCAGTATCACAGGGTTGGTAGACAACCACCCCAGCGATCTAGACTGAAAAGCAGTCAGACTTTCAGTTTAAAATTACGTCCGTAGAAGAAATATCACATGAAAAGCCTCTGATAAGGTGGTAAATAAATAAGTAGTTTATAAATTCCCTGAAAATCAGAGAGCGGAATCAGGCCCAAACAAACGGATCTCGCCTCACGTCGTTCCCTCCAGCGGGTGGATGCCCCGCGGTGGGCAGCGCTCCAGCGCGGGACAGGAGTCCAGCGCGGCTGCCCCGGCGCAGCGTGGGAGCGAGCGGGGCGGAGCGGGGTGGGGAAAGCCGGGGGGGGGAGGTGGCGAGCGGGGCGGCAGCGGAGACGGAGCGGGGCGGCTGCGGAGATGGAGCGGGGCGGCTGCGGAGATGGAGCGGGGCGAGGCGGTGCGGGCAGAGCGATCGCAGCCTCGGTGGCCCCGCAGCGCCCCCCAGCGGTTCCCGGCGCCGCTTCAGGGAGGGCGAGCGGCACGAAAGCGCGGCAGGCGCAGCGGGCTGGGGACCCTGCGGCAGGAGTGCCGGGGCCGGAACCGGGCACCTCCAGCTCCCTCCCACCCCAGGGCTGCTCCTCGCCGCACAACCGTTTGGTTGTGGACGAGGTTATGGGAGGGAGCCGCCGTCGCTGGAAATGTTTCCATTGCAACCCGGGCACTTCTCTAATGAACGTGTTCTCGTTGATACACAGGATGAGCACTAAGCAGGAACTAAGCCAGGGAAATTCCACAGCGTATATTGTAAAGGAAATCAGGTTTTATTATCACTGTGTATCCTTCAGGGCTTAAACCTGTGAATCTTCTGGCAGGTTAATAGCTTCTCTATCTCCCCTCATAAGTGTAAAATCCTCCTTCCGTGGCTGAAAGACCTGTTTTTAAGTGCTCAGTATCTTTATTACACAAGACACCATACCCGCTGGCCACCTCCCTCGGTTCTCGTCTGCCTGGCACCTGGTACAAATGACACCGCTCCAAGAGGCGGTTAACAAACTCCCTGAAGTACAGTTGTGTTTCATCAGCCATGTCAACGGGCAGGAGGCATCTCCCCGTTTCAGTGCTTTTCTGCCCCAAAAGCCACCACATCCAGTAGCATCAATTCTGATGAGCATAAGCTGCAGCCGATGTGTGACGAGGTTAGCATAAGCCATTTGCCAGCCCAGCAAGCAGAAAGCACCGAGAAGTCACATTGTGCTAAATCTGTAATGCATCCGCCTGCAGTGGAGCTCAGAGCTACAGGCAGCACCAAGGCAGACTCTGACTCTACCGTGGGTTCACTGAAAACAGATGAATGCAGTACTGTCAACTTCAGCCAGCCACAAACCCTGTCATGCACCCAAAAAAGAGATGATCGATTTTATTATTTTTTTTAAAAAAAGAACAATTTCAAGGAAAATGGTGCTTTTACCTTTTGGTGTTTTCTAATCCACTGTACAAGAGAGAATGGAAAGCGTCCCTTTTAGTATTTATAATCACAAGACCTCTACACATCTCACACAATGCCCCAGGCTCTTAGGCCAGCACTAAATATTGAGTCATATCATAAAACTGTGGGAATTGTCAGCACTGAACAGAGCACACATTTACAGAGACAAATAACCCCATGCAGGCAGACACAAATAACCCCCTTTCTTTGCTGGACAGCAGCCAGTTTATTGGCAAGTGCCTCATCCAAGCTCTAGCCTCAGTGCTGAGAGCCAGAACAAGCACCAGCCAGAGCAGCAAAGTATAGGATGTCAATGCAACCAATACAGCTCGAGCACTTAAAGGAGATAGCATATTTACTTGACTGTGTGAAGAGGTCAGGGCTCACATGTGCATACAAGATGGAAAGCTTATCAGGATTTGTGCTTGGCTATTTCAACAGCCTCTTCTGGAGGCTGGAGGAAATGATGGATTGTTATTATATATAGAAACCTTTAGCTAGCCAAGAGTAAAAAAAACAACTGAATAATTGTTCTGAATGTTCAAAACACAGTCCACCTAGTGAAAAGGCTGCATCACATCTTTCCTGTAGAGGGGAAAACTACCTGGCAGTATAAATTGCTTGTTTGATGTAGAAAAATAAAATCCAAACTCATCTAATATGAAGACTAGTCCTGAACACATCATCTCTCAATGCCAGCTTTCAGTATTGTAAAGTGGCTTAAGCAACTGCACCTCATTCTGTGGACACAATTCTTAAAGAGAGGCGAAAACACACTTTTCTGGCCAAGCAATAGCTCATTAAAACAATGTGATGATAACAGTTTGCACAAACTACCTTTTCCAGGCACAGAGGAAGGCTGACAAAAGGCAAACAGTTCTCCTGGAGTAACCACTGGCTAGACACCAAGATGAATTTAGCCACCAAGCTGCCAACTGGTAGGAACAAGCAAGTCCATAAGCTGTCCAAGTTAGTTCAGAACAGCAAATAGACAGTTAGGACATTGCAATATAGGCTTCCTGTGTTACAACTACTTTCCAGAGATCCCATTCTCTTAGAGTCCACTTCAATAGCCTGACCATCTGGAGAAATTGTTCTCAATGTGACATCTAAAGGCAAAGCAAACAGCCCAGCAAAGTATTATCACGCTAGTTCTTATTTGCCTTTCCATTTGTCTTTTGTGGAGGTGCATATGAGCCTCCAAAAAATTCAGCATAAAGATTCAAGTTTGGCTCCTCCAGACTGGCCATCCCTAGCTACAGGTGGCCATCTGGGAATTCTCAGCCACATGGCTTCATTGCTTGATTTCCTCCAACTGCAAGCCCATCTGCTGACTTCAGTGGCCAGCTTTCTCCTGCCACAACTGCCTCACTTCTAGCAGACGGAAAACATGCACCTGGGCTGGCAGTGCCTTAGAGACTCTGCAGGGTGCTGCCACACAGCCCTGCCGTAGGGCAGGAGGCACATCACTGGCACTTGTGGGTACAGGGCAAAGCAGCAGTTAAGCTCCTTGGACCCCCAGATATCATGTATATGTGGGGCCAAGATGTTGGGAGGTCCAAGCAGCTGAATTGCTGAATCTTTGACAACAGTATTTATTGTCAATAGAAGTCATTATTAACAGCCTTGGCCTCTCCAACAGACTGATAAATTCCATAGGGGTAGAAAACACCTGCAATGCTCCTAATATTCACTTCCAGCTTCCATTCCCATTTCTGCTACCACTTTTCTCCCAGCTAATGCTATTTTAGGCAACACAAAACAGAAGACTAAACATCACAAGCTTAAGTGCATTGTGATCCAGATGGAAAGGTGCTGCTAGAAGTTTGAACACCATGTTTGTAAGCAACTTAAACATAGAAAGACACCATCTAACAGTAAACAATTCACCACTTCAATGCTTTTTCAATATTTCCATGGAATGATAGTATCACATCAGGTCTTACCATGTAGATGGCAGAATTCAAACCATCTTATGCTACAATGTCGGGTTTCAAAGCAAGCATTCTGCTCATGATGTGTTTGAAGAGAGCTGTAGACTTACGTCCCTGCCTGTTGACAGGTGAGCATATGCTTACATTTCTGTTAATAGGGATCTGAACCTACTAATACTTTGGAATGCATCCACGATATAGAAAAATAATCATATCCAGAAGGTGTAATAACCAAAGTTTTCAGGTCCCTTGCTATTTTCCTTGCTATCTTCTTTATTATCCCAGATTCATTCTTTTAAGTTCATATATCCTCTGTTGCTTGTGAACTTCTAAAGTGATCCTTCTGTTCTGCAAACAGTTTATCTTCAAGCAGACAGAGCAACAGAGCATGTATACTTATTCTTCTAAACATACCAGAAATTATTTTGCTATTTCAATACAGAAATTGATTCAAATAAAGTCCTTAGCTCTGGACTTTGAATTTGCATCACAGCTCCACTGTTCCCAAGACTGTGCTAAATCCAGACATGCACACAAACGTCCACAGAATCTTACATTTAGGTTGGAAGCTTGCTATTTCAGTTTCAGGTGTTTTTGAATCAGAACTTTGATGTACTTCAGAATAAAACTGAAATGCTAGCTGAAAAATACTCCAAAACTAAACAGAAGACTGAACAATCTCCCAAATAAACTTCATGAGTGAATCTCAAGCATATTTTTAAGAACTGCTCTGGTGCTTGCAGCCATGTCCTCCAGGGCACCAAAGCCAAGTATGATCACAAGGAGTTTTCCCCAATAAACTGACATAAGAATGTGCTACAAAACAGGCAAAGGGTTCAGCGAGTACAACTTCAGACTGCTACCCAAGACTCTCATTTATATTTCCAAGTCAGCTGTTTCCTGCAGGTTCTACCAAATCAAAATAGAGCTGACAGCAGAGCAGTGGTAAACAGAAAAGTCACTCAGCACTTGAATGAAAAATGCCAAAGAGCTTCAAAAGAAAAAGGAAGGAACAGTAGGACATCAATCTCTTCCCTTTCCCCGGGACTTCTTTGCATCTCTTTATTTTATTGACTCTATAATATCTATCTGTATTCTTAAAGCTCAGCTGTGTTGTGAGGAAGGTTCAGCAGTAATATCAATCCAGTGAACTAAGAGGTTCTAGCAGATTGGCCTGGGGCCACTGATTTCAATGGGAGCTGCTGGATGCTCAGCATGACTGACAGTTAGGCTCTTTGTGGATCAAAAATTAGAATAATTTTTTTTCCATCTGGCATTTTTCATGATCCCCACTGTGCCCAGTACTGCAGCCACAACACCTTGCTTTTTAAAAACAACCTCTCAGCTAAAGGCATAAAAATTTAACAAGCAATGGAACAAGTAAAACAGTAGCATCAACCAAATTCTTGCATATTATTGGGAACTGGACAGATACTCCTTAAACAAACCTACTTTTTCAAGAAGTGAATACTGCAACTGCTATTTAAGATAATGCATTCATAGACTCTCAAAACACTGGTAATTAGAAAACACAGATGACTATCAAGATGCTAAAATCTTTCCTAGGTCTCAAGGTAAAAGATCTGCTGGAGGTCAAACAAGTTAATTTTGTTAATCTCTGAAGAGGGGCTAAAAAAGGTATAAAATGGCTGAGGTAGTAAAGAACACAAAACCCCTGGCTTGACAGAAGAAAAACATGAATAGTGATAGAAACTGCAGGGGAAAAAAAAAAAAGGAAGCTAAATTGAAGGAAAGTAAGTTTTAGATTAGAAACATATGACTTGCTGGACTTCACAGCAGGATACAGCCCAGTATCTCCAGAGTGCTGAATGGCAAATGGAGGAGTACAAGAATGGAAGTAGTGTATAGTGCATTTTCCCTGACAAAATCTTTCAGCTTTCAGAGATACACAGGGTAATAATTTCCAGAACCAGAGATAGCAACATTTGTGTTTAGTAGCTTTTGGTTGAGATAAATTTCATGAGTGGGTCTAATCCAAATCCAATAAACTTTTGACATCGACAGCACCCTCCGGCAGCCAGACTCCCGGTGTACCTACCTACTCTGAAGTACCACCTCTTAATTTCTTTCAGGTTTGCCACCTGCTTCTTGAACTATGAGAAATGGAAAATTGTTTTCTTAGTAGCATTCTCTACTTAGTGTACGATTTTTTATACTTTTTGATCTCATACCCACTCATTTTTTTTTTCTAAGCTAAAAACCTTGTATCATGCTCAACACAGAAGGTACTCTATAACTTTTACTATGCTGCCTTCATCTTTTCCAGCTCTACTCTTTCTCTTTGGAGGTATTATCATGTCAATGACACAACAGAAAAGGTAAAGGAACCTGCATGTATTTCTACAAATTCCTCTAAATGCTTCTGAAGGCAACTCCTTGAGAATAAAGGGTAAAAGACAGCAAATCTCTGAGCTTTTATATTTCTTGAAATGTTTTCAGAAGCATGATGACCTCCTCCCCATACCACAATCTGAGAGCCTAGTATAAGCATGAGGGCCCCAAGAATGTATAAACAAAAGCATGGATGTTAACACAGAAATTATCTTATTGTGGGCTCTGTGTCTTATTGCATCTGAGTGTCATACAATGCAGTTAGCACTGGAAGTGCTCATTGTGCAAACACTGTACTGTCATATGTGTGAAGTTAGACATTTTATTAGCTCTGAAGTATTTGGGGCAAACAACAAGCCCTGTCCAGGTGTGAGATTAAAAAAAAAAAAAAAGAGTGTAAATTGAAGATACTTCCAAGCTACAAGGAAAATACTGAAAATTCATAAATAGACCAAAATAAGAAGAGTCTGGAAAAAGAAAATGATCTCCAGATGGAGGACAGGGGAATGCCAAAAGACTTGAAGATGTTTTATTTTAATCCCAATTCCCTAAACATTGGCTGTTGTTTATAACACAAAATTGCTTGTATTGTTTGTGTGTTACTGCTTGATTTCTAAAGCGATGAAACAAGCTGTGGAAGCCACAGCAGGGTTTCCTTTTAAACATTAAATCAATGCACTACATCTGTTGAAATCCTGGAGAGCCCACGGCAGCAATGCCAAATTCCAGAGTCTGTACTCAGCGGGAGTCATGTGGTAAACGTCTGCATTAAGGTTCAAAGTTTGGCTTATTAGCTGTTATCCATTGAAAGCACTTTGGATGATCTTCAGTCGAAGTGCTGTAACTGAGAGTTCTCCCCTTCCACCTCCAGCAACATTTCTGATACAGTAGAAGATGTGAAAAGCCTTGAAGCACACAGGGGAGGACAGTGAGGGGAGCTCAACAAACCCCCATGGCTACTTCAGGACTTGATGAAGGCACTATCCCAAGATAGTTTTAATTTTTTTTTCAGATAAAAGTTTTCTACCTTTTTCTATGTGCTGAAAGATGAGAAATTCTCTGAGCTGACCAACACAGATTGACACAGAAAACTTCGAGTCAAGAAGTCATTAAAAGCTCATAACACCCACCTACAGGTGTACTTCATGATCAAAACAAAAAGTTCAACAATGTACTTCACTAAACTCTCCAAATGCCCAATGTCTGTCTGTCCTCTCACTGTTTATGCACACAGGAATCAATCAAGCTGGGAACAGAAAGCCTGCTAAAACATCATCAGAGGTCTGTGCAACACTATGTTCAGTCCTGTGTGACTGGGTCAGTCCTGCTACTGCCCACACAAATCTCTCAAGCAGCACACCTAAGCATGTGCGTTTCATATGTCTGCTTAGGTGCAATCAAATCTGCAGATTTGGGCCTTGTGGTAAAATACCCTGTCCCCTCTGTAAATTGTCTGAGGGAGCACATGAAGAGAACGGTTAAAAGGACATTCCCAGTTTCTAACCCCAAGATGCTGCAGGTTTTCAGTGGGCAACATGCCCACTCTGACATGCCACAGCCTGCCTATCTACCTCAGCGTCTTTGTTTCTGGAATGGAATCTCTTCCTGCTTGTGAGTGGGGGCGCTGAAAGAATGTATTAGCTAGTCACTGCTCTGTTCCTGGAATGAACAGGAAAAACCATGACAGGAGTTCTTGCTTAATGACTGTGATGCAGTGCTGTTCTGAGGTAGTGATGATGACAGTCAATAGCTCGAAGTGGCGAGCATGACGTGCATAGTCCCACACACTGCACCTTCAGGTTAAAATGACTGGATGGTCCACTTCATGGTTGGCTGGATACCTCATAAGATGTTGCATTTTCTTGCTCTAATGTGAGACTACCAATCTGACCTGAAAGGCCACACAGGACACATTCTTCTTTCGTTTTCATAGCAACTGTCTGCTCTTTTGGATACTCCGTTTCCTGGCTTGCCAGGCACCTGGCAAAGTGGCCACTGCAAACACACATACTCAGGAATAAAGTGTACAGACAGAGTGGTCAGATGATGTCTGTCCTGGGCTTTTGGCTCATCTGAACAGCTCTGGGCTTAGGGTTAAATCAAGCTAACTTGATATTAGCTGTTGGAACATAATTGTACCACTCAAGACTTTTTTTAGTGGTTGAGTCCAAGTGTTACAGACAAAAGATTTAATTCCAGGAAGCAGTGAAATTGAAAATAATTTGGTGTGTGATGGGCAATTAGTTAAATACAACTTGTTACAGTGAGGCAAAAGAAGGAATGCAATGTCTGGATGTTGAAGGGATGAACCTCACTTAGCAGCACATTACTACTACATTTGGGTTTACTACAGCAACTGTATGGTACCTAGTTCCATTGCTAAAAAGTGAAGAAAGGTCAACCAACTAAAGAAAAGACAGTGGAGAGCTGTGAGATTGATTAAAATGGCTTAGAAAAAATGCTTTAGTTTCTCATATGATGGTACGAAATATAAAGAGATCTAATAAAGATATAGATAAATATAGATAAAGTCTCTTTAAAGAGACTCTACAGTATTTACACTAGAAATACATTTTTCAAAATAAATTATAAATCTTTGGAAAAGCACACAAAGATTTCTGATGGATTTTACCTCATTACAAATTTTAAGTGAAAAATTGGTAGCATTTTCTAAAAGAGATGTACTTCTTCAAATAAATTAAGATATTGAACTCTGATAATCTGCACAAATGGGAAGGTGAAATGTATGGTTAGAATTGTCTCTCCTGATCTGATCCATGTACATAGCTTTTTTTCATCATTTGTGCTGGATTTGAACCCTTCTTTCCTAATTCTGCTATGTTTTCAGATCTGAACAAAGAGAACCTCAAAATTTGCAGCTGAGATTTTTCTTTAAAAGAAGACCCCACAACCTCGCTCACCTTTCCACCAAAAAGAAAAACCACAGAAAAAAACCCACAGAAACCATACTTTTCTGAAAATATTCACCTTCTAAGGAAGAAAATTACATTTCAAAATAGTGCAGAGAATTCTAGTGATATCTCTGATGAAAAGGATACCTTCTGGAGCAGGTATTCTAGTGAATACTTTCTGGAGAAGGTATCCTTTCATCTCTCCCCATCAACCTCTTTTAGTAATTCAGCTAGGCAATCTCTTGCCTAATTTACTCAAGACTACCCAACTGGATCAGTCCCACTGGTTTGTTTTTTGACTTGAAATGCAACAGAAGACTGTACCACAGGGAGATCAGCTCGCTATCAGATTCTCTGTATCACAAGAGAAGGGGAAAAAGTGATTATCCCAGACAAACTGGGAAACCCTACCAGCTAAATAGCAAACACTGGCAGGAAAGAGAGAGATCTGGTAAGAAGCTGGATGGTTGTGAGGCAGCTGGTGGGAGTGTGGAGCAGAGGATGCTTGTGTAAAGATGCCTCTTCACTGTGGGGTCCCCAGCCCTACCCTGAAGGCAGCGACAAGATAGAACTTCAAACTCCAGAGCAGGCTTAGTTCCACTTCCATGGAATTATGATTGCATGCATGAGGGCAGAATTTGTTTCTCAAGTGAACATTTAACTGCATTAAGATATTTTTATGTAAAATACAGCTTAATCTAATTCAACTCTGTATAATTTACATGTTGTGTAACTAAAATACACACACATACACTTCAGCTCTTCACACCCTGATGGGTTCTGTATGCTGGCATTCTTACCTAGTGTGACCTGTATTTACAGGGAGCCTGCAAACAAGCCCCACGCTGAGACCAAAGCTGCCCAGCTGGTACCTGGAGGGCACAGCCAGTTCTGTTCCTGCTGCTGCTCAGAGGCTGGGTACTCTGCCTTTGTGCTGCTCCCCAGCACAGGGCACCAGGAGGTGACGTGCCCTGTATTTCTTACAGGCATGTTTGACACAAGGATGGAATATGTTCAGTGTCAAAGTCTGCCCAGTACAAACACCCTCTTGTATTATTCTAACAGAAAGTGACCGTGTTTTACAGGATGCCTCCACGTATATTCTTGGCCGTATTTGTTAACATTTCAAGAACATTCTCAATGGTGAAATCTCTTGCTTCTGTGTCATTAGAGAGAACCAGCCCTCAAGGGTTGTGCTTGTTAGGCTTCTCTTTAGTGACACCGAGCCAAGGTAACTTATACTCAGTCTTGTAACCTTTGTGCCTTGAACACCAAGAAAAGGGTGGGTAGCTTTTTTTGGCCAAGCAGAATGGTAAACCTGTGGTGAAAATGTTTTGGTGGCTTTGTCACTCCAGCTCCAATTCTAGTGAAGGGTCTAGAGACTGATCTGTATGTCATGGTGGATGAAATAGTATAATTTTCTCTCTGAGTAAGGTGATCATGGAATAACAGCAGGGATTTTTGTTGCCTATAAGTCTGACTAATAAGCTTCTTTTGCTACAGCTGACCACTTGTGAAATAGTCATGAAAAACCACCCAACACAGTAACCACCAAAACCAGCTAATCACAACTGCTGATAAGACTGTAGGCACCACAGCATGGGAGCTCTGCCTCAAATACAAAGCTCTTTCAGGTCAAATATACTGCAAAATACATGGAAAATAAACACTTATGTGCCAGGGGATGAAATTATGACCCCACATTAGTATCAGCTCCTAAAAACTCCACCAGCACTGAAGTACATCACTGCAAATCTCACAGGAATATTCGCTAAATTGCTGGCATTGCAGCATGTGCCAAAGAGGAAAAAAGCAAGTAGAGAAATAGTCCTCGCAACCACTCCAGACACCTATAAATATCAACAATACCTAGAGCCAAGACTTAAATCATCTACCAAAGACAGCAGCTCTGAGCAATAAACAACCTTCACTTGTGAAGAAATCTTGTTGCAGAAACTTGAATTCTACTGGATTTCAGAATTGGTGGATGCAAAAAGTATGACAGGCTTTTGGTATGGGTCATTTATTAAGGAATTTGCTAGAGCAGCTCCCTGTTGCACTCAGTTCAACCTGCCTCAGATACAAGCAGTCACGGGATGAAGAACTGGCAGAAGCTCTACAAAGGACAACAATCAGCAGCAAAGTGTTAGAGGCCAGAGTCTCATGGAGCCATGTAGGGATTGCTAGTGCCTGTCTCATTGAGAAAATCTAAATAAAATTAATAGAATTCATTTACAGCTGTTGATCACTACCGTAGCTAAAGTCCATTTCTGGGCTTCATAAGTTACTGTGGTCAATTTTTAAGTAATTGTTTAGGTTGGAAAAGACCTTTAAGATCACTGAGTCCAAACAAAACTCCAACACTGCCAAGTCCACCACTAAACCATGTCCCCAAGCACTACATCCACATGTCTTTAAATCCCTGCAGGGATGGTGACCCCACCACTTCCCTGGGCAGCCTGCTCCAACGATGTACAACCCTTTTAGTGAATAAATGTTTCCTGTTATCTGACGTAAATGTCCCCTGGCACAACTTGAGACTGTTTCCTCTTGTCATATAGCACCTTAGGTGGGAGAAGAGACCGGCCCCCACCTGTCTACAACCTCCTTTCAGGTTGTATGGAGAGTTTTCCCTGAGCCTCCAGGCTGAACAACCCCAACTGCTCCTCATAACACTTGTGCTCCAGATTCAGCTCCTTCACCAGCTTCATTGCCTTTCTTTGGACACACTTCAGCATCTCAATGTCCTTCTTGGAGTGAGGGGCCCAGAACTGAACACAGTATTCAAGGTGCAGCTGTAGAAGCTGCAGATGGAGGGGAGAAAACCAGTAGGTGCAAATATTATTGTGAAAGACACTTTTGGAACCCTTTGCCCATCCTATAAGGATACCTCTTCAGGCACTGCTGCTTTCCAAAATGTGAGTGTTGACTGCAAGATGACTCTTATCATCCAGCTCCTGACACAAACAGTTTTGATGGCTAATGCAGGGAAATGATCACATTACCTTCAGAAGTAAGATAAGTGATTAGGGCAGTAAAATCACTTCCTTTAAACATCAAGAGCTTCCAGAAGCATAAAGTTCAGTTTCAACACATAGAAATGTCTACTGTGGCAGAATAGAGAACCATAAGGGTTGACTTCCTCTCAAAATGTGTGATCACAGCCCTAATTTTAAACATATAATTCAGTGACTTCAAGAGATTACTTTGATTTAAAGGTGACACCTTGCTAAATGAAAATTGTTTCCCATCAAAGCAGCCTGTAACTGAACTTATCATCCTCATAGCAAATCACAAGGCAAATTACTGTAAATGAGAACTGGATTTGCCTCACTTCTCTGCTTTCATGAACGAATTCTCCCTTGCAATCATATTTACCACACGTAATTATTTCTTCCCCTTTTACTTTCCATTAAGCTTAACTTCAGTAACAGTCAAATGTATGCAAATTATGCATTGTTAGTGTGTGATATATGTGTCAGGGAGCTGTGGGAACCTGCAGCTGATTTGCTGCATATGGGTGGGCCCAAGTGCTGAGATCTGACAGCGCTGGGCTCCAGCCCTTTAATGACTTCATTGACCTTTCCTTGTTACACTCAGCCCTGTAGTTAGTTTCCTGTCTTTACAGGGTCTCAAAGTAAACTGCTTTGGTAAAGACAGTTCAGATCAAAACATGCGGACTATGCTATTTCAGTTAACTCTTGTGCCAACCACCCGAAGCCAGAAAATTTACATGGTTTGTGCTAAAGGTTTCTTTTCAGAAATGTGAAGATACACTGAAGACAAAACTTAACTTTTGACTACCATAGCTTTCTCCATCATGGGTTACAGCACAAAACTATCATTAAAAAGTCTTCCAAACCAGCATGATCCCTGCTGGGGCCCTGTGACAGCAGCCTGGCTCTGTGACTCTTCTGCAGCCTCACAGCACAAGCAGGAGACGTTCTTACCAAGTCTTTCCCTCTGAATCAGATGCTTCTCTGCCCTTCTCAGATCCTGAAAATTAAGTAAAGGACCCAGTATACCAAGATTTGAAGAACGTGTTAGAAAAAAACTATTCTGGGGACAAAAGAAAAAAAAAAAAGTCACATCGGGAGACTGCTTTTCCCATTGTTTTTCACAGCCTGCAGTTGTTGCCAAGCTGGAGATTTACCCAGGCTCCCTGAACGCAGGGTGGGCAGCCTGTGCTCCGGCCGTGCGGGCGCTGGCCAAAGGCACACCGGGGCAAATCGCGGTGGCCCTGGCAAGGGGGACACACGCAAGGGACTTGTCTGCGGGGCTGAAACGGAGGAGGCGATCGATTAGACTAGATAGCAGGGGGGCTGGACTAGATGCCCTTTGGAGGTCCCTTCCAGCCCTAACTATGATTCTCTGAGTAGCGGAGCCCCCGGTGTGATGAGGCCGGCAGAGGGCGCCAGAGACCGGGAAGAGGCGCGCGGAGCGGCACCTCAGAACCGGCTCCCCTCGCCCCCCGCACCGTGTCCCGCCCAGCCCCGTACCCGGCAGGTGTCTGGCGCGTGAGGGTGCAGCCCCCCAGGCCGCGGGCACCGCGGGTGCTGCTCCAGCTCCTGCACACGGCAGCTCGTGGCAGGCAGCCGCAGACTGGAGGCACAAAGCTCCAGCGGGACTCGGACTGGAGACACGCTGCGCACACCTGGCCGTCTACAGCGGGCGCTGCCCGGGAATCAGCAGCGTCAGAAGGACGGTGGCCGAGTTCATAGATTCATAGATTCATAGATTCATAGATTCATAGATATTAGGGGTTGGAAGGGACCTAGAAGATCATCTAGT
>JAOEGS010004120.1:0-26578 GCA_025447755.1 Corythornis vintsioides
ACATTTCTAATAAAAAATATTTTGACATTTGTTATAAATATTTTTAAAAAGGATAATATTTTCTAATTATTATATTACTGCTGTTTGGAACTGAAAAATCAGAAGACTATGGAATCTCATGAAATCTGCATTTTATTTTTTTTTTTTTTTTTTAAGGAAATATAACATTTTTGTACAACCACATCTGGGACCTATATGTTATATTACAAAAACTCCTGTTATTATGGTAATTTGAATTTAAATGCCTCAAATAACATGGGTTTTTTTTTGTAAAATAGGCCTTTGGCTCAAGGGAAAATGTCTTCATTATATAGATGTTTCTGCAGGCAGCAGTTATTAACTTCTGTTTTCCATGTCAAAATACCCAAAATGGAGAGTGCATTATATAGAAAGCAGCTTACTCTGAAGACTCTGTGTCACAGCAAGGATGAGACAAAACCAGCCTCACCTCCAAAAAGTAATATCTTGTACTGCTTAGTTCTCAGATCCCTGATTCAGCTACTATTCTATCAGCAAAAATAGCAGCTCTCACACTCGTATTCTAAGTGCATGTTAAGAATTGCAGTGGAAACTGTTTCAGGGATATGTTTGTAATGCACTAATGTCTCTTTGACCTATCCCATTATCTCTGAGATTGCAGAGGTATTACTGGCACTTCAAAGACATTTCATAAGAACATTCTACAAAAACACTAAAAAATGCTTGCTAAGTCTTGTGAGACTCTGAAGAGCAAAATCTTCCTTCAGAAATAGTGCTATTGTTTTATTGATGATCTAAATATCGTGAAAATAATTTTACCAAAAAATGTAATGCATTTCAGCAACTGTAATTCATGCTTAAAAGGGACTCTTACTCAGATATCTCAGTATTTTACAAGCAAGACTGATTGATGTTCTCTGTATGGCATTGTATGGCTAAATAGTCCTAGCTCTCAGAAAAAAACCCAACATACCACACAAAAACCACCACCAACAACAACGATAACAAAACCAACAAGAACAAAACAAAACAAAACAACCAAAACCAAAACCAACAAACCATCAAACAGAAGCCTGGAGAAGACTAAGAAGATCTTGTCTCTAAATATCTAAAGAGTGGGTTCATGAAGGATGGATCCAGACTCTTTTCAGGGATGCCCAGTGACAGGAAAAGGGCAATGTGGACAAGCTGGAACACAGGAGGTTACATTTAAACACAAGAAAAGACTTCTTTCCTGTGAAGGTGATGAAGCTCTGCAACAGACTGCCCAGGAATTTTGTGGAGTCTCCTTCTCTGGAACTATTCAAAAGTTGCCTAGGTGCAATACTACTGTGAACTGTGCTCTAGGTGAAACTGCTTTGGGGAGGGGGGGGAGGCATTGGACTAGATGATCTCTAGAGATCCCTTCCAACTCCAACAATTCTGTGATTCTGTATCTATTTTATGGAGCACATTGATTCAGGAGCAAGCTGAACGGTTGGTACCAGCTGTGCATTTGCTGCCTTGAGAGGTAAACCCTTGCACACCTCACTTGTGATACCACTGACATGTCTATAAGACCTCACAGCCAATGCACGCTGTATACCCAGCATTTGGGCAGTGCATAATTGCATTAGCAGGATACTGTTGCACCAGTAGGTAAAGAGGTCCTCTGGGAAGAAGAGCAGGAGAATGAACTGGAAATCGCTGTAACAACTATCACTGCTGCTAAGTTCTGCCCTTGGGCAAGCACAGTACCTGCTGAAGGCAGAAGTTTTTTAAGGGACAGGCACATCATGCTGCTGTAAAAATCAAATCCAGGTTGGCTCACTGAGTTCTGGAGGAGAATATTGCTAAAAAATGTCCTCTAAATATTTAATCATATCCTGGATAACGTTTAATTAGCAATTTAATTAACTTTTTTGGACTTTTTGTTAATTCGTTCAGCTAGATTCCCCCCCTCTCGTTTTTATATCTCATTGGTATTTTGGGGATTTCTAGAGGTCCTTAAGCTTGTCAGGGTACAGCCAAATACTCACCTTGATTTTAAAGGGGATTATGCATGTGCACACAACCTTTTAAATCTCCTTTAGTTCAGAATCTGTTTTAAATCCTTTATAATGTTTTTTATTACAGATTTTATATTCTAGAGGAAAAAGTGACAAGGAGCAAAGGAGAGATATTTCTTCCCTTTCTTATTTTTTGCAGTGAATATGGTCAAGATTTTTAACAATATTTTCCCCCTGCTTTAGTCAGTGTATATGAACAAAAAGGAAGAAGATTCAGAATGGGAAGCCCTTGAAAAAAAAGTAGGTCAATAAAATGGCTGCATCTTTCCAAACATAAAGAAACACACACAGTCCTTTGTATCCATCTTTTGAAACCAAAACCTGAGTTGCACCTCTGGAATCTGAAGTGAAATTCCCACTACCCTCAATCCTGTCTTATGCCCATACTCCTTCAATGTTCCCTAGAATAAGTAATTTTCATTGATTTGTGCAGAAGTACTTATTTGTCAAATTTCCAGATCTCATATTCCTTCAGATCACGCAAGTTATCTACAGAAGCTTTACTAAGAAGTTAGTCCATATTGCTGTTGCTTTCTTCCTCTCTATATGTATGATTTCTACCTGATTCATAACAAACAAAACCTTTTTCTTTCAGCCACCTATTTGCTAGTCAGTGTTAAACCTTTTTTCATACCATGCCTATTGTCCTCAGAGATGTGCATGGATTTGATAACTAGAATGTCACAGACATCACTATGGCTCAGTCACGAGCCATTCAGCACTGCTGGCTTCTTTGCTTATGTTGAAGACAGTGGACTTGCTTAATCCACCTTGTATACCCAGTACATTAACTTCTGCTACTCTTTTGACAGAATTCACCCAGTCTAAGACACAAGCGTGCAGGAGTTTTTTGAAGTAACTAGCAACTCCTGGAAGAACATGGAGAGGCAAAAATTGTGCTATTAAACATTTTTTAATGGACTACAGAGGTGTCGTAATTGGTACTTAAATATATTTAATCATTGGCATTTAAAATAAGGAAGTGAATAGATATTCTAGAATGTCCTCTCCCCCTTTCATGTATTAGTAATGAGAAGAATCTTCAAAAACATGTTATTTACTTACATATCAACACAGAACAAACATCTGAGAATGTCATGCATCTGCTACCAGTTTCCCTTCCACACTGACTGCTTTGTCCATACTAAATACAAATTATTTTGATAATTCTAATATCAGCAATAGATGTTGCATCAGTGTTTAATGATAGCAAAATTCCTAAAATGGCAAGTGCCATTGACCAGCCACAGGCCAATAAGTGACATCACTATTATTGAGAAGACAATCCCTAAAGGAGGTGATCTTTGTTATGTAAGCAGAGGGACCTGTTTTGTTCTGTTTTCCTCTTGCTCATTTTAACCCATGGGACTGGTAATTAATCCAGATTAATCCAAAGGATTGGGAATTTTAGGTTATCAATGAGCAAAATTATGTGTGTCGCTCTGTCCTATTCGACCAATCTACTGTCTTTTTGTCCTTTAGAAGACAGAGTTTGGGACTCAAAATGATGAAGTGATGGAAACATAAGAAAAGATTGACACATCTCTGCTTTGCTCCAAAAGGTTTTAGTAAGATCCAGCCACCAGTGTGATCATATCAGGTCTCCAGTAGGACAGCTGATACCTGATGAGGTACTGTCTTGTATGTCCTACTGATAACATGGTATTTTCTACTTCTCCTGTGGCTCACAAATATGACTGTGGAAATTACTCAATGCCTGGGGGCCAGAGAAAATAACACAGTAATTTCTGCATGGTAAAAGGTTGAGAAGCAGTTTATTTCCTTTTCAAGGTTTTAAGAACCTGAGCCAGAGGCTCTGAAATACACAGGGATGTGACATATTGCCTTCAGTACCACCTGATCTGCCCTTTTGTGCCAATGCTTAAATATACATCACAGAATGACCAATCCTATGTCGACATTCCTGGCAATGCCATTATGTAGAAATAAGGTGTGATAACTGCTGTATTTTCTGCTTCCAGACACAAGGTAGGCAAATTTTTGCTCAACAGTTAATGACACCATTGATCTAAGGGCAGGTCTGCTCTCATTGCAATTCAAGTGCCCTTCATCTTTTTGACACAGTCTTTGTTCTCTTGGATATTACTGTGTCCCACAAGCTATTTGCAAACCCCACAATGATAAGCAGTACTGAGAGGAAAGAATGGAGTCAGCATCATTGGGTCTGTTTAGTAACAAGCCAGAAAACATTTTTAATGTAAATCACGTTCTTAAACCTGCAAACTACATAAAAAAGAGGGGAGGACAGGAGGAAGAAACTAGACCAGACAGATCAAGATCAAATTTCCAAACATTTGAAGTCTTTGCTCATGCAGTGCTTTTTATATAGAGATTAATTATGTTGTCTGAAAAACAGACACCGAACACTATATGGCAGCAAAATCTGTCAGTAGCATACTTCTCTCCTTGTTAATTTTTGGAGCTTGAAGAATCTGGTTTCTGTTTCAATATTTTCAAAGACAGTTTTTTTTATTTACCATATTTCACTTGCAATATTTCATGCAGCAACTTTTATAAAAGTGGTTGCTGGATTATTATGTTCCAGATGTCTATTAAAGTTAATGAATCTGTTTTGGTAATAACATTTTGTAGCATGAAAAACTGTTGCAAAAGGACAGATGGCCCCTTGTAATCACTATTTCTGCTAATTATTTATATTTCTGTATTGTCTAGTACTCCAAAAAGATGAGAAGATTGTTATGTGAGGTGCTGTTTATTCCCAATGAAAGAGATGATCCCTGACCAAGGCAAGAGTAATTTGATAGGTAAGAAGGAGAGAAAAGAAGATTTATTTTCTATTATTGGACAGATAAGATGCTGAGGAATAAAAATGAGATTATCTTGGCTACAACTCTACTAGAAAACTAAGTAAATAGTACCAGGGATTCTCTCCTGAATCTGAGAGAATATGCATGTGCTTTTTGTGCTTCAGCTCTTAAACACTCTTAATCTCCATGTCTGATTTAAGGTGTCTGGCTTATGCTGACTTTCAGATTGTGCCCAGTAATTCTCTGGAAAAGTGCTAGCTGGCTCAGGAAGAAACACAATTTCAGCAACTGGACTAATGATTGAAAGTAGAGTAGGGTGAATTGCTGCACCCCAGTGTTGCCTAATTTATGCATAGAGCTGTAACACCATTTTAGCACAGCATCTACTTGACAACACATGAATACATTTCAGCTGACAAAGTAACTGTCCATTTATATGTTCTTAGTCTAGGGAAATAATATCTAAGGGAGTTGTCAGGTCCTTACTGTTTTGTATTGGAAGAGGAGCTAATTCAACCAGATGGTCACTTTCTATTTAGTGTTAGCAACATCACTGGAAAGAGCACATGCATGTGATTTGGAATATGGGAAGATCCCAAATGCATGTTTGGCTGCTTGGATATGCAAACTTCATTAAACAAACATTTTAAACAGTTATGTTTGAAAACATACATGGGCTCTATTGAGACACTGGGGATGGACCAGGTTATGTTATCTGACCTTTCTTCTACAATAGCCATATTAAAAATATTTTAAGGAGCAGTTTCTATAAACTCATCAAAAAGACCTCCCTTTTAGCTTTTTCTTTGGACTTAAATTAGTAATGGAGATAATATCTCCAAGAATGGAGTTTCCACACCCTCTTCAGATACCTGTGCCAAGATTGTGACCACCCTCATGGAAAAAATCAATTTCCTTATATTGAGTTTGAATTCCCAACATTGCAGATAATATCCATAGTCTTTCATCCTGTCTCTGTGCACCCCTCTGAATCTTCACTGTATCTTCCAATCTGAGAGATATAGCCAGGAATAGGATCTCCCCTGAAGCTTTTTTTTTTCCCCCCAGGATGAACAAATTCAGATTTTTTCAGCTGCTTCTTGTACATGTTATTCTCCTAGTCAAGTATTGATCCCTAAAGGGTGTCACCAGAAACCAGCCACCAGAAGGACATTAGGGGATGTCTTTTGATATGGAATATCTAAAAGGCACTTTCCTGTCAGTCTTCTTATGTTTTTAACTCTCCCTCTCCTCTCCCTCTCCTCTCCTCTCCATTTTTCAGTGCTCTGTCACTTGTTTCATGCTACATTTCTTAGATTTCTTCTAGAATAATTGTCTATCCAGGTAGGGAAATGCAGTTACTGTTCCCTGTACTATCTATTTTACTTGATCTTTAGTGGTTGCACAAATGCTTCCTTGAACTGTTTAGCCTGTCTATATTCCTTTGAATCAAAGACATTCCTTAAATATATTCCCATACTTAATGACATTGTGCCCACTTTTACTGGACTACCAAACAAAGGAGTTTAACCCACTTCTTTCCTTAACCACACCAATGAATGCATTTTTGCTATTAACTGCTTTTACCTCTGATGGAAGCATCTTGCTAGCACAACACTGATAAAAAAGTGTTACTTCAGAAATTAGTGCCAATAGAGTCATGTGCAATGTTTAGACAAGGCAATGGAAGGGAAGGGTAGTTAAATAAGATGATTAAGCCATGAAATGTTTACATTATAAATATTTATCTTTGGAAACTAGACACACTGCTATTCCCTGAATGTCACCAGCTATTAATTGCATAATCTGTGATTGTAAACACACTTCTGTTGTTTCTGAAGCATTTTGGGCTTTAAAGGCAGAGAACAGTTGAAAAGCAGTCAAAATTTATTACCAAATAGCTTTTTCACCAGACAGATTTCCTTAATAGCTTTTTCCTTGGAAGGATTTGAAATTGCACCATTTCATATCTCGAAGCAACCATCTCAGAGATGAATTGGAAACATTGAAGATGAAGGAGGCTCCAGGAAGTTTCAGAAACTTATAGATGGGTGATATAGCTGTAAAGACTTGCAAAGTACACACCTATGAGGATAAGACAGCCTTATCCATGCAAGACTAAATGTACATTTTTAGCAGCACCCTGTCACCAGCAGCAGCTGCAGCCAAATGGATACTATATAAGAGTATAAGAAAAAGCAAACTATAATTTCCCCACATGGTCTGCCAGCCACCAGCAAGGGCTCTCCAGCAGCAGTTCTGTTCAGTATAAATTATGCTGACATCAGTGCAGGAATTCTTTACCTAAATAAAGTTGCAATATTAGACCAGTGGTCAGGCTGAGGTTTTTCACTTCATTTGGTAGTCTCTCCCTGTCTCAATCTTTCCATTACAGTACGATTGGCTACTGGCTACATCAAGCTACATGATGGTTCTCAAGCCACAGGAATCCCATAACAGAAGACTCCTGGCTTGGACCATATAATGATGGATGCAGAACTGGTGGCTACATCATGTGAAGTGCATTCCTGTATGCAACAGAGCATGCAGTGGATGTCTTACCAGGCATGTTACAGTATGTGGCAGATGGCCCTTCACAGCTTTCTAACATAGGTGCTCTGCCATGGAATTCTGGCTGCAGGCCAAAGCTGTAATTGGGCTTTTTTTTTCAGTGCCAGCACAGATCAGGACTATAGAATCATGGAATCATAGAATCATTCAGGTTGGGTAAGACCTTTAAGATCATCAATTCCAGCCATTAACAGAGAACAGCCAAGTCCCTCTCCTAGCCTCTAATTGGTGTTTTCTCAACTATATCTCCTTCCCTCTCTAAAACAGCTCATGTCAATGGAGTAGTGATATACCTTGCTGAGATCTGGCTAAGTACACATTGGATTCTGAAAAAGAGTCAGACCTTCACATTTACAGAAACACTTCTGATCTCTCTGTTTGAACTTCCTCAGCCTTCAACTTTATTGATGAAAAAAAAAAAAAAAAGGTTTTAATTAGAAAGAGTTTTTGAAAACAAAGTCAAAAAGTTCGTTTCCAAAGTGTCTAGTATGTTATTTTATGTTTTGAAGCTTTTTCTCCCAGTTTATTTTTGAAACAAAATTTCATCAAAAGCAGTGGTACTTTGTTTAAATTATTGGAAGCATAGACTAAAGTTACTGGAAAATATCAGTGAGCAAGTACTATAATGTTAAATCTCTTGGAAGAAATAACTGACTACAGAAATGTGTGTACAGCATTCCCATAAAACCCAAATCTATTGCTGCCTGCTGTTAAGATCTGGTGGGTAGCTTTGCAGATAGCAGTGATTCCTGCAGTTTTCTTTCCTCTGTAGTGTGCTGCACAGCTCTTTACTTAGTGCTAAATATGCCTATAATGATTAAGGTGGTATATAATTACTATTCATCTGCACTCCATGCTTTGTCATCACTTCTAAGTGTCAAATAAAATCTCTTAGGATAAGGAATAAAGTAGAAAGAATAGAATTGTGCTGTCATTTGGAGGTATGCCATGGTTCACATGAATGTTATTTGGAGCTGCCAGAATATCTGGACTTTGAGCCTTATTCCTGCTCCCTCTCTCTAAACTGAATTGATTTCTCACAAGTCTTGTCCTCGAGTTTTTCAGCTTCAGTTTTTGAAATCATTAGAATGATTTTGGCATTGCTTCCAGGACAAGGTCAATAAAACTTCAAGGTCTTGCTCTGAAAGCTTGTTTGGGGCTCTGAAAGCTGTCTTTATAGACTATGTGCCCTGTTTCTGTGCAATGTTAAAAGAAAATAATATCACCTAGCTGAAATGTCATATTACCATATAAAATGGCATCCAGTACTATTATAATGTGTTTCATCTACTAAAGCTATGAAGCCCATTTCTGTGTGAAAGCCATGCTAAAATATATATATGGTACTAATTGTTGCTCCACTTTGAAAAGGAATACATATTTGTGCTTTGTTGAGGTTGAAATCAGTCCCTCAGATGATAATGAAATATTATAGGTACTGAAAGTTTAGATTTCATTAGATAAGCATTTTGACATGTCAGAATTTTTTATTTAACTCAAAATATTAAGAAATTTATATTTAAAAAGTTCTTTGAAAAATAAGGATACAGAATCCACTAATATTTTTTTTCTTTCTTTTTTGCTGACCTTTATGAAAAAGACTGATTTTGCAAATCTTTAAGTGGCAGCTTCCTGCATTGAAGAAGTAGGAGTCTTCTTCTTGTTTCTTTATCCATCTAGCAGGTATTCAGCCTGGTTCAGTTTTCCAGCACACCTAATATAGAAAGCATGATAGGTGCAAACACCATTACATTCCTCTCCAAAGGCATGACAGACAGAGAGGCTGAATTAGCCTCTCACATTGCCTGAAGAGGGAACAAGGATGGCCAGCTTGGAGTACATTAGTACAGCTAATATTTAGATATCCAAAATTCAGAGGGAAGAATGTCACTCAAAGAACTTAAATGAATTGGAATATCTCTGAGTAAAAATTAGCCTAGATAAAGAGATGTATTAAAATCACACTACCTATATTTTCCCCATCAAAACAAAAAGCCTATGTTGTCTTGAAGTTGGGGTCAGAGACAAAATAGTGTGGTATACAACATAGGACTGTCTTGCTCCCCTTGCTAGAACTTATTCTAATAGAGAGGGGATGCAGGAGAGAAAAGAAATATCAAACACCAAAAGAATGCTCATTTTCTAGGGTCAGGAGGAAAGAAATAGGTCAGGGTAAAGCTGACATATCTCAGAGATTTTAGTTATTGAATAGCAAGAGGAGGATAAGTCTATCTTTTCACCTCCTGAAATGAGTTTGCTTCTTTTGAGCATAAACTGACAAATCTTTTTAATCTGCTATCAGATTTGCTCTCCAATTAAATTGTTTTTTGGAGTTTTTCATCAATATGTTGTGTGAAACTATCATGCAGATGCAGCATATATTATAAATATCAGAATACCATCTGTGAATAGAAAAGCAAGAACAATATTGGCACTGAAATTAAATATCTGGGTGTTTGAATTTAATATGACACTACTCTGATTTTTGAAATTCAACATAAACTTGTATGTCAGAGAAAAAGGAAAGGCTGCACCTCATAAGTGAATGCTTTATATGATCAGCAACTTTACAAAGAGGTTTACAGTACTCTTTTTCATCTTAAGTTTTACATCAAAACTAAAACTCTCTGAACTCCAATCAAAACTGCATGAACTAACTTGTTAGTCCTAACTTACTCCTAAGGTTAACATCTGTATGTTTGAAGACATGGTTTAGGATGGTAACTGAATAGTCATTCTGCACATCTGATGTATTCTAATAATTTTTAGTTAGATTATACACTGCATCTTCATTGTAGACCAAATCTTCAAGCTATAGATACCCAGAAAAGGCCTCATGAGTGGTTACATCCAGGGATTTGTGAGATTTATTAATCTGGCTTTCCATTTCCAAATGCCTAGAGAATTCAGCTTTATGTCTACAGTTATGTGGTCTTCAGCCTGGGGTAGCCTCTTTAGAGCCCCAGCCTCTAAAAAATTAAAAACAGACCCAAAAAGTAGTTTATTGCATTCTGTTAGGCAATTCCATCCATCCACAGAAAACAGCAAACCAATTTCGTATTTCAGGACTGAAAAACTAGCTTTATTTCAAACCATGGCAAAAGATGGGTAAGTACTGAAACAGTCAGTGAAAGGAAAGAAAAACAGCCCTATGAAGTATTCAAAATATTTTGTTTGAGTTTGACTTTCATGTAACATAAGTGAAAAATCTGAATTAGGCATTTTGAAATGAAGCAATAAACATGTTGT
Organism: Corythornis vintsioides; assembly: GCA_025447755.1. Lineage (NCBI taxonomy): Eukaryota > Metazoa > Chordata > Aves > Coraciiformes > Alcedinidae > Corythornis > Corythornis vintsioides. Next base: position 10,637 of record JAOEGS010004120.1, read on the forward strand.
CATTCTGAAAATGCCAGCCTAGGGCACGATGATTTGATGTTGGTGTGTATTTTTTACTGAGTTAAATCCAAAATAAATTGGACTTACTAATTTTTTATTTTTATTTTTTTTTCCTTAATGCCATTTAGTTCCGCTGAGGTTTCTTGAAGTCTTTCTGCACTTCAGACTCTGTTCAAAGGAAAAATTAAGGATGGAGAGCTTCTGGAAAGAGAGTTTATCAGCTGATCCACAGCACAAAGTTATCCAGGAGAGCAATGGGCTATGTCAAAACTATAGCATTTAGGCAATATTATTTGTTTATTACTCATCTGAAGTCTGTCTAAAAAGTCCATATCATACATCCACTGCAGAATACAGGAAAAATCCATATTCTTAAAACCAGGTAAGAAAGATGCATACAAGTATAACCATGGGGACCACAATCCTCAGATCAATGCTTGCTTGTTTGCATTCCTTTTTACGGAAGAGGAATTCTGTTTACAGTGCTGTTCACCCCAGTAAAAATCCCAACTCATGTAAGCATTTTATCTTTATTGGTCTTTTGCTGGTGCAGCCAACTCTGTTGGTTTCTTTATATCAATGATAATGGTAACGATCATTGCAAAGTACAAAAGAAAAATATAACTTTATTATACAGCACATAGGACAGTATAAATCTCATATTGGTTGGGACTCCTAATTACAAGAATTAATTCTATGTTTACACATAAAAGAATCGAGCAAACACTGCAAATGTAATCAGTGAAACTGCATTTCACCTAGCTAGAAAAAAAATTATAGAAGGAATGGCAATAGGTTTATAATTACTATAAGCCACAGAATAAGTAATATGGTTATATATATAGAAGGTTTATATTACAAGAATGTCATCTAGTTCTAAATATTGTGTGACTGTCAGAGTGGCAGGTGAATCTGGATGTAGGATAATGTCGTGAAACAGGCAGTTTAATTCACTTGCAGACCAGTTTATGATTTGCCTGTTATGCCCTTGACCTAACCCTTCATTTCTATAAAAAGTCTTTAAACCAACATGTTTTATCTGAAGAGTCCAAAGGGGTTAGCTATCAGGACTTGTGCTTTTCTTGTAAACATTTTTTTTTCACTATACATAGTGATACAAAAATACGAAGTAACACAGTCAAGAGCATCCATCACAAATACAATTTTGCTGCTTTATTTGACTCAGATGAAAACTTTTTCAAAACAATGCATTGCCAAAAGCTTTCAGGAGCCTTGCCTATATTTTTTGTACTAAAAAACAATGGCACTTGCTATTAATGCTATCAATTACTGCTACATATGTACTAAATAAAATATTTAAATTTTGGTTACATTATTCCATTTTCAGAATTTTATTTAAAATTCAATGAAATTGAGCTTACTGTCATTTTACTGTGATATAACACAATCAGACCTAACATACTATTAATATTAAAAGCATATTTAAATCATATAGGAATTGCCATGAAAGAAACAGAAGGCTGCTAACTTTCCAAATTATTTTAAACTCTAATCATGTAAAAAAAAAATACAAATTCTGAAACTTTTAAAGGAATTAATGTTTTAAAATAACAATGTTTTTTAAACTTTATCTTTAATAAAAATAGTTTGTTTACCAAGCCCAAATTCATAATGCTAGAGTGGTTGGGCTGTTGTTCAAATAACTTCTAATTCCAGATACATTTACTTGGATGTAACTATGTTATTTTTAATTGAGACTTGGGAGGAATGAGGCTTTCAGAAATCTTATACCACACAAATATATGTCCAAATTTCTTTCAAAAATATTCCAGTTTGCTCATCAGTGCTGATGCACATTGTTATTAAGAAATAGCTCCACATCATCATAATTTCAAAATTATACAGGCTTTTGAAGGAAAGCTCATGTACCTACACACCACACCTGACTTTTGGATTTGGTGATGTTCAAGCTTGATTGCTGGATCTGAATGATGTTAGTGCTGTCATTCACTGTGGTTTAATGTTATCAGATCACACAACATCTCCCTGTTGACATCCAGGCTGTTCAAACAACCCACAATTACCAAAATGAAAGGATGCTATTGCTGCAAGAAGAATAAAGCCCTACCTCAGAGTGTGCAGACTGGCAGGTTGCAATCATCAGCCTCAGACAAGCAATTCCTGAACAGCCCCTTTTGACAGAAGTTCAGGTCTGTGTTTCAGAGCCCTATTCAGTGTGGTAATACACATAATTGATGCCTTTTCATCTTCTTTTGTTCAAATCTCCAGTTAGCTTAATTAAGATCTTGTGAGTGGGTAATGAAGTGCATTTCATTGAATATCTGCAGTAGTTTGATAGCAGATGCCTGCAATTAAAACAGTGTAGCTACATTATATCATGTATATTCCACGTTGTTTTCGGATGTATTCAGAACTTCCTAAATGAATGTTTCTGGGTTTTTCCTGGATAGGATGATACCAACCTGAGCCCTAAACCAGCACCTGAACAAAGACTTAGGAAAGTAGATGTGAAGTAGATCCAAACTATCTTTGCTCTTTTTTTTTTTTTATTATTATTTTTTTTTATTTTCTTGTTTGGCTTTTTTTGGTTTTGTTTTTTTTTCCTTTCCTTCTTTTTTTGTGGAATGAATTTTGTAGTGATACATGTTAGAAAAATTTCATAAAGCTGTCCAACTATTCATTTTAGTTGCTGAAATTTAGTCAGGGTCATATTTAAGAAGGATAAGTTGGAAAGGATGAGATGTGGACATAAGGAAGAAGGGACCTGACAGCTAACTTCACTCCTTTGTCAAAAATGTCATTGGCAAGTCCTGAGAGCTTTGAGAGTTTAGTAATATAGATACATCAGACCATGCCTTTGAGTTCAGGACCAGAGTATGGGTCAAGATATCCCCTGTAGCATTGGACACCCTAATTTTCATTAAAAGGCTCTTGACTGTTATATTTAAGGGTTCTTGAACTGAACCTTTCATCTCAAACAGACTCCCCCTGTATTCAAGTAGGAACTTTCACCCTTGTAGTTTCTCTGACTTATATTGACCATCTGCATTGGGGAAAACAAATAGTTCCTGTGTGGTATCTATATGACATCTAGGATGGAAGCATCTTCCACTGAAGTAACCATCTTCACAGGACAGACAGCAGCAGGCAGTAGCTCATTTGCTTTGGCTGTTAAAAGGTAGACCATCACCTGGGATGGGAGAGATTCCCTGCCAAGTTTTATTACACTGACAGAGTGATGAAGGACATTTGAGCTCTTGGAAGCTGAAACAACACAGTCTAGAGGCAGAGGAGCTGGTAGTAAATAAGAAGCTGTCAGAGTAATCTGACAGACAAAATATGTGGAGCAGAAAGGCAAATGAATCAAAGAGAGTTGGCTTGTAGATATTACTGCAGAGAAGAAAGAAGCAGTGGGACAAAAAAATTTAAAAAGGTGGCTTTGACATGAAATTTCTTACACAGAAATGACTCTTAATTTATGTTTATTGGTTTTATTTTTATTGGTTTACCCAAACAGAGCACCTGAGGGAAAAAAAAGCAAGGAAAGAAGACCCTGCAACAGTCTGTCCACCCCTATCCACCATCACCACCACCCACCCCACCACCAGTTCTCTTTTTTGGGAGGGTAAGTAATAGTAAACTTTTTTGGGCAAACAACTGCTAGCTTGCAGTTCTAGCCCAGCAGATTTGTACAGAGGCATATCTTACTACTTATATTTTGGTCTCATTAGAGAAATATATTTGTGCTGCGTCTTCATTTTTATCCCAAGATGATGGAAAAGGAATGAGGGAAGGATAGACAAGAGAAAGAAAATAAATAGAATGACTTTCTTCTTCAATTTCTTTCTTGCCCACTACCCAGTTAGTACTGACACTGTATTGTCCTTGTATCAGTGACTATGACTTCCAGTACAGCAGTAAGTCCTTCATTACTGCTAGCTGCCAAAGCTTCTTAATGAGGGAATTACCATTCACAACTGTTATGGCAAACACAGAAAACACAATCAGGCAAATCCTCTTATCACCTGGTTACTGATAATGATCTAACCTCTGCAAGCCAATTGCAAGCATCCATTCACCTCCATAGTCTATTTTCTTGCAAGAGAAACCAGTTTGCTGCAGCCCGAGCTGGAGAGATCATAGATATTGGTAAACAGGCTGCAGCCAGTCGGGATCTCACTCCCCCGTGGTACCTTCCTGCAGTTCTTCCAGATGTTTGGATTAAAACTCCCATGGAAACATTTCCTGTTAATAATACTAAAATTAATGAATTGCAGAAAACAGATTCAAGAAACCTATTAGGGCTCCAAGGCACTGTACATTGCTCTCAAGAGTCTATTTTATAGTGCTTTTGTCCAGTGTAGTTCTCATTTTGCCAAAGGGATGTATGGGATCCAGGGGCAAATGTTTCTGAAAGAGAGCTGTAACTACCTACAGCAATGTAGAAACTCAGCAGCTAACAAAAGGAAATAAGATTGCCTTTTGTGTTGTGCTACCACATTACTCAATACAAAGCAACCCACTGACATAAGTAGGCATTGCTTTATATTACTAGGAAAGATAGAAAAACTACTTGGAAATATGTTACACAATTATCTATAAAATGAAAATAAATGTGTGCAAAGTAATAGAATAGCAAAACATGCAAAAAGCTGCACACAGAGATTAATACACCTCTTACCTTTGTTTTTCTACAAAGTGAATTAGATAAGCTCCATGGAGCTTGCACTGCAAGGTCTTGGATCCTCCCCTGAATTCTGTCTAATATTATTTCTACATCTTAGTATAGGTGTCCCACAACCACAAATGACTTGTAACAGTCTTACCAAAGCCTTATTCATGGAAAAGATCACTTTACTATGCCTGCCATCTAGCTTTTTGCAAGTTAAACTCTACAGATAACAAAATCCTCTTTGAGTCCTCAGCAAGTCTTCACATGCCATGAGAAAGCCTGTTGTCTTCTTTCTGTGTTGTATTACTTCATGTATCTGCACTTCACAGTGTTAAATATCTGAGTCTGTACTGTCAGCAATGAAGATCTAGTCAATACAGACAATCAGGTCTACAGAGTTATTCAGTTGATCAAATGCAGATTAACTGTGGGAAAAGACAAATTCCCCAGGCTTGAAAACAAGCCATACAAACCATCCTAATAAATAATAAATTAACCCCAGCATTTACTGCTCTGTCATTCTTCACACCATCAGTAAGCCTTGCCATAAAGCATTTATATTTCTAAAATTATTGATGAAAATATTTAATGTAGCTTAACAGCTATCTAAGAAGCTATACAGGTAGTAGGTAATAAATAACAACAGTTAAGATCTATGAGTGAGACAGTTTTTAACCCATTTAATATCTGACCAGTTAATTAAAGAATTTTCCATCAAAACAACACTAGATCTAGAGCTTTTCTAGTCAAAGGAAATCTATTTCCACCCTGTTTCTTTTATCAATCATAAACGTAATCTTAGAAAAGAAAAATAACATGTATATTTTACAGAATATTCTCTGATACTATGCTAACTATTGTAAATCGTGTATTTAACTTCTAATTTTTGTTGTTAGAATTTTAAGTGAACTGTTAACCATTTATGGTCAGAATTATTTCAAACTAGCAGATTAGAATTCCCTGAGAATAGTTGTTTTTAAATCTTTCAGTGCTTGAAATCTAAGTTTTCAAAGATGTTCATTAAAATCTTTCCTCAATTAGAACTGTGACTGCAAGCATAAAGGACTAGTGAATTGGGAATTAATTTAGTGTCAGAAGGTAAAATTCTCTGAAAGATACTGAAAGATGGTACAAACTTTGCTCAGGAAGTATTAAAGAGATGAAAACTTCTGGTTGTGGTCATCTAAGGAGAAATTAAGGAGGAAGAAAACAAGACAAAACAAAACAAAAAACCCAACTTTATACTGGGTTTTCTGTTTTACATTTTGAAAAATATTTCAGCCTACAGGTTCATTGCAGAAAACATAAAGGATGCAACTCAGCCCAGATACACTCAGTGTTTTCACATAGGCACCCATGTATGAGCAAGATATTTGGCATCTGATGAGAATCCATGGGAAGTGAAGGCTGGGTTCAGCTTCCCAAACACTGACTCCTCCTGCTATGTTTTCAAGCATTTGCATCTTCCAGTTGTAAGGACTGAGAGAACAACGTTGCTATAAATTTAGGGGCAGCTTTTTAAAGTTGTATAGAATTCTAAGTTGCTGACTGGTGCCTGGAGAGCTTTCTGAAGCACACTAGAAATGCCAGCCAATGACTGTGTTTCTTTACACATCTAACTATTTAATAATTTGGTCCTTGACCTTTCTTTGAACTATATGATTTGGGTGTTTTTAATAAAGAAATGTATTACTTTTACAGCTGCTATCATCATTTTGAAGATATGTACATATATTAAAAAATAATGGCAAATGTACATTTATTACAGTAACATAAATCCATTACTCTTTTAATTATTCCAGGCATATTGTGTGCAGAGAATAATATTCCATACAGCAGCTAATATTCATTTGGCCTTTTGGGTCATTCAGCATATAAATCCTTCATGCTTAAAAATTGTGCTGCCTTATGCTGTGGTATTCATGCAATAACTCACAAGTTTAACCTTCAGTTTCAAGTGATCCTAGCAGAGCTTTTTGTCTTCCATTGATCCTCTGAGCTATGTCTATACTACTAAATAAAACGATCAAACAATTTCTCTGAGGCCAAATTACATGGTTTGACTGGTGCTCATTTATCTAAACTCTCCTTCCCATGAAACAAAGTGTTTAAATTCAAATTACCGGAGGGAATAATGTCTGAGAAATGTGATCCCCAAACAGTGCCGGACCACTGTCTGGGCCTGTGCTAATTAGCAGACACCAAAAGCATGCCAGGAGCTGTGCTATTAAACAGGATGGGCATTTGCTGTTCAGCATCTGAGCCTATTTTATGACACCCTGGCTAATCTTAGCTGCAGTTTATACATCCCTGGGGCTTTAACATGACTGGTAACAAAACAAGGTAATAAACTATTTGTGGGCAAAGAACAATGTCTTGGGGATCATAAAATTTCTTATTCCCACAGTTGTCTTATGGAAGTCATCAATACCAATGTCAACATGGTCTACTCTTTGAATCATCAAGTTGGCCATTCAAATGGATCCCAGAGTGCATGCTTTCTTCTCCAGGACTCATAAGGGTGGAGAAACCCACACAGCATCCACAGAATTAGCTGGCAACAGCTGGCAATGATCTGGTCAGTGATGATTTAGTTGATGATTTAATTGCTCTGAGGGCAGAGGGAGCTATGCTGACAGTAGTTTTATACATAGCTTGAGGTTAGGTATAGCCTTGGAATGTTCAGCTTAATTCTAATGTTCAACAGTAAGGGACAGAGAATGATTCAACACATGTACTTCTTGTGGGTTATCCTTGGCCAGCAGCTAGACTCCTCTACAGCTGCTTCTTCACTGCCCTAATGCAGTATGATGAGTAAAGCAAAAAAACCCCAACTTATAAACAAAATAAGCACACTTTAGTATGTGAAGAGGGAAAAGAAAGCTTTTAAAAACTAACCAACAATAAACTAAAAAAAAAAACCAAACTCCAAAGAAACAACAACAAAAACACAGAAAGAAACAAAGCACACACACAAAAATAATCAAAAAAAACCTCCACACACAAAAAACCCTATCATTTATATCAGAATGTATAACAGGAAGGGCATATAATGTCAGATATGCTCTTTAAAGATGTTCAGGCAGCTGAATTAAAAAGCTTAAAGTCTGAGTAGATTATTAATGTACTTCAGGTTTTGCTGGACTTGTACAACTTTAATTCTGTGGAAATTTATATACAAACATATTAGGAGAAAGATTTTGCTGAGCTCTAGTTTCAGACCAATTTATGACACTTTCTCTCTGAAAACAGAGATAATAATGAAATTAATTTAACGTTCTCTATTCAAAGGCCATTTAGTTCATTGATTTGAGTGTTTGAATAATATAAATTGCCTGCTTCTGGAGAAAAAAAAAATTAGACTACACTTTTCAATCAGCTTTACCATGAGAACCAAGTCTGAGAAAATGTCATTAAAAAAAAAAAAAAAAAAAGACAACAACACAGAAAAATGCACGTTCCTCTACAGCACAGTTCAATAATAACCTCCTCTATAAAATGATATGAACTCTGTTTCCTGGAACAATAGTATAAATGAGTTAATTGTAGATCTAAAAATTGTTTGCCAGCTGCTGTCTGTTCTGTTACCAACACCTGTTTTTGGCTCATGCCTTCATTAATTAAAATGTGATGAGCAAGCAGACAAGTTCAAAACATAGTGCTGACAATGTCTGTACAGCTGACATGAAATCCATATTTGTAATCCTCATCCAAAGACAGAAAGTAATATATCTGTAATGCAATAGAGAGGGGAACTTTGATGGTTATGTTTTGTTTATTTTTCTTCCTTCAAAACTGCTACAGTGATGAATCTGTTCATGAAGGCTACATTTTGGTTCAGGTAAATTGAGGTTAGAAATCATGGGCTTTCTAGAGCAGAAAAGCATCCATTTAAAAATTATACATATGAAATATTACTAGTTATCCATTCTAAACATTATTTGGCCAATTGAAAATTAAATGCAGATTGGAAATACTTAAACTGCTATCAGTTTTCATCATTGTCTATTCCTTCACTTCAGAACTGAAGACAGCTGTAGCATACATATCATAACTGAAAATGTCCTTTTAAGAATTTGCACTTCTCAGAAGCATTTTTATGTACTGCAGCAGAAGCCAGTAGACCCCTTGACATTCAGGTCCATCTGTTTTTCAGAGTTCTTAAGCTAGTTGGAAACACCTCAAAACTCTGAATGTCACCCTGGTCAGTTTGAAACTTCAGCTGTTACAGAGCATGTACAGAGCATCTATGAGCTATGTACAGAGACCCTTGGATATCTTACAATGGGCACTGTCTCTTTTCTAGAGATCCAAAACCACTCAGGTTAGACCACCCAGTAGCAGGACTCTACATATATTCCTCAAAGAAATTCCAGGTGCTAAACTAGAAATGTAAGTAAAGTGGCTATTTGTGTCAACATCCTGTAACTCTTCCACAAAATTGCCTACCTTTTAGTGCATTCATCCATAAAATGGAATGTCTTCACCTGATGGAGAATTGTACACTAAATCCTGGAGGAGAAACTAAGAATTAGGTTATGCAATGATAAATATATTCTACAATGAAATTTGATGCTGAGACAGGAGATGAAGAAAATGACCATGCTTGAAGTAGTCTGATCCTAGCCTGTTAGCTAATGAACTCTTAGCTTCAGAGTCCCAGCAGTCCAACCTCGCTTGGTGAAACATATATATTAGAAAATCACTGGATAAAACCATTCCTGGAAGTTGAACCCTGAACCCCAGATGTGCTCACTTACCAGTCAGTGTCCTTCCAAGAGAGTTAGAACCTCCTAGTTGCTGTTTTTCTAGCCCTACTCATGTCCACACTAGGCTTTTCACTTCAAGGGAATAAAGAGAAGGGGAGAGATAGTTAAGCAGGATGCCCTGAGGTATCAGAGAATACAGTTGACAACGACCTCAACATCATAATGTAATGAAAAGCATCACAAAACTGAAATACCCACCCGAACACCTTACTTCAGTACCTTCTCACTAGATAGGCATGAAGTCTCTGACCTCTCAGACCTGGTACTTCTGGGACATCTATGACCCCAGGAACAAAACCACTCAGCTCTGAGCATGCTAATACAAATTAATTCAAAGCATTTGTTTTAAGAAAATACACAATCATAATTCCCTCGTGGGCTTTCTATATTCTCTACTTTAAATGAACAATTTATCTTTCCCTTAAAGATAATCACTCACCCCGGCATCTCTCCTGATGTCTAACTCTGGCTAACTTCTAGGTTATCATTAGTACTGTGATTTTTTTTTTTCCCAGACTGTTGGAAAGAAAAAAATCATAAATGTAAAAATGAAAGAAAGGGAAAGTAACAAACCAATCATTTCTAGTACACAACCTAGATTTTTTTAATACTTCCTTCACTTTTTGCTGCTCTACACTCTGGACTCATTCAGCCTTAATATGCATGTGAAGTAGAGATGACTGTATAGCTTTTATTGCATATCCTGGCGTGCCTTACACTAAATACTGCTGATGAAGAGGCAGACAGTCCCCACCTGAGATCTAACATATTATTCAGAAATCTCCTTAAAATGTGTTTTAAGCTGATTTCCACAGTGAATCTCCTTGTTGAATGACACCTAACTGTTCACCACAGCAGGAGAAATGAAAAGGAAAACAACTCCTGGCATGGATTCACTGCACAAAAAGACAGTTATTCTTTCATGATTTTTAATGATGGCTTTAGAGCTTTTTCCTCCTTTGAATTTGCAACTCTCAGATATTTACACTTTTATTCTCTTTCTCTGTTCCTACTCACATGACCTGTACATGAATAAAACCAAGATAAATTCTCATTTCCTCAGTTGTCTTTAAGACTTATGATAGCAGCCAGTACCAAGACCATATATAATTTTTTTTTATTCTTTTATTTTACCACAATATATGAATCTTTCTGCAATATGTTCTTCAGACACATAGTAATTGTGCTGTATTTTCAGACTTAATATTGCCCCAAAGAGGAGGCATGAAATTTGTTCAACAGCAGCTGAAAATACAGTGATGCTGTTACTTTTCATATATACTTAAAACATTACATTCTAGGCCTATAACACAAAGGAAAGGTCTATCACATCAAATAGATGAGTAAAGAAGCAGAAGGAAAAATGAAACTGCCATTTGCATATATTCAGTGCTAACAACATTGGCAGCTTTTGTTTAACAAATAGAATCCTCATGCAAAATTAGACAGAAAAGACAATGAAATTATGCATGTGCCTAAAGTCGTTTGATTCCATTACTGTAAAAGCCCATTAGAAAATAATTACATTGTTAAACTTACTGCTGTTGGTGTGTAACCATATTGGAACAGGTGATATTGAAAGAGAATTTTCTTTTAGAAACTATTTTAATTCAGGAGCAATTATGACACAACCCACCAATTAACTGCAAGTTCTGAGGATATGTAAGAAGAAGACTTGAGCCTCAAAGCATCTCACATTATTTGCAGTAGGCAAAAAGTAATCACCTGAGGCCAGAGGTATTTGAGCAATTAAAGCATCATTTCATATATTTAATGTGGAGCACTCTACTTAATTTAAAGAGAAATTATGTTTCCAAGTATGCCCTCATTGAGTTGTTATACAAGAAGCAGAGCCAAGACTGCCTTGCATAATGGAATCTATCCTTGCTAATCCAAAGACATAGCAACAAGACAGGAGGAGAATCCAGAGCTTAATCTGAACATGGGTAAACATCCACTTGTCATGCAAGAGCCTGCAAGACTCTAATTTAGGTACTGTCTTAATCAACCCTATTTCTTCCATTGCAAATTCTGTAGCTTCTGATCCATCCTCCCAAGCAAACCATGAACAGGTCTGACCTTCACTGGCCAGAATAGTTCAAGGCATTCAATCTGTATAAAAGAGACATGGTAAAATTTCACCTGCTGCTTTCTTCAATTTACATAGAAAACTCTATTCATTCCTCACCAAGACAGGCAATGTATATTTTAGAACAAACTCTCCTTCAAACTGTCTTGCTGCAGTTTTGTACATATGGGAATATGTGCAGATGCAAAAGCAAAGTAATTAGGTGGAAGTAATCTCTAAAATTCAACCATATTAAATATTAGTATTGAGCTAGTAGATATTTTCCCTGATAAATACTGTAGATCTTGCTAAATGGTGTTTTTACTGTGGTAGAACTCAGAAAAACTTTGTGGGGTTTTGTTGCTGTTTTCAGCAAAAGTAATAAAAAAAGCAGCTCATCCTGGAATTATGAGCAGAACTTAATCTGGAATATTACCCTGGTTGTTTGACATTATAAACATGGATCAGATCACATTCTTTTTAAAAAACAGCTATAAATACTGTCCTTGGTGATCCAAGGGTGTTTCTTGCCATTCTAGTGCTCCTCCCACTTCAATTCCAATGAGTTTTCTTGTCCTGACAGTTCAAGATGACTACCCTAACAACCTGACATGAATTTTATCAATCATTCAACCTATTAATGGGAGGTTTTAAAAGATGGAGAGAAGGAAGTAGGCGAGGAAAGGGGAAGAAATCACTCAGGAGCTCCCATTTCTGTGATATAGGTGCTCAGTGAAGCATAGCCATAAATATTATTTGAAAACATGCACTTTTTTATATGCGAGGTGTTTTTTTCCCAATCTTGCAACACCCTAGCTTGCCTGCCTTGTCCAGATCTAACATAATAGATGTGAAGGAGGGTGGGAAAGAAAGGATCGAAATACACATTTACTCTGGATATCTGTATGAGTTCAGGAACTTAAGACTAGATAGATATCTGACTCTTACTCTTCCTACTCAAAAACATCAATGTCATATAAATATGAGTAAAACATCTCCTTACCAGTCTATTATTTCTGTTCCACTAAATCTCTGAAAGTCTCTTCCAGGACTTTTTCTTCTGGTAGTCCATTCCTTTGCTAAATTTGAGCCTCAACTTCTTTACTATTTATGTCCCATAATGTTCTTCTGGAATTACTATTCTGTACACAGTTCTTCCTCCTTGATTCTCACCTGATTGCCATTACACGTGAAATTTTCTATCTGCTTGGTCATGACTATCTTCTTCTGCCTCATAAGCAGGCCAAAAGTTCAGTTTCATTCCACAAGAAAATGCTCTAACTTCTCCTATCTTTCCCTCCTCTTCTATTTCTTGTCTTACATATTTGGTTGGTAAACACTATAAGACAGGATATCTCTAAACCTAAATAGATACTTTTGTTATCTCTAACAACAAGGCTCCTATTTTGACTAGGGCCCCTGGGGACGGAATTACAAGTTAATAAAGATAACAAGGAACACAGGCTATGAGGAATAGCCATCCTACTCATTTGTCAACCTAAAGTAAACAAGTTTGCATTCTACAGAGTGCTTGCTACCTATCAGGAGAGCTAGTTCTCCTTGATTAATTTTTACTGAATACTCCAGAGAAGCAGTGTAATTCCCTTCATTACTGACCTGGTTGATAACATATACTGATAAGAGACAGAGATGAGATCAACATGACCCCTGTCACATTGTTGTGTGCACAGCCCACCTCCTGAAAATCCATTAACATTGCCAATCTTTCTGAATCATGAATCACTTTTCCAGGCAACGCTTTTTTGTGTTGAACAATTGCAATGAATAACTTCCAAGATCATGGCAAAGGCATCTATCCTGCTTCCTTGGTGGAAACATTACAATAAACAAACCATATTTTAAAGACCTGAACTTGAACAGGAGTCGATTAAAAACAAAAATGTGCTCAATGGAGACATAAAAACCATCATCTGAGCTGGTTGGTACAGCTACATAAAACAAATGATTGGCTGCCCTCCAGCCATCACTCTTAGAAATAACCAACTGTATGTCTTATGTTATCACAGAATTATCCTGTGGAAATCAGTCTAATAGTTTCTATCAAAAGTTACTCATGTTTCTAGTTTTGAATGTCAAACAATAAAAGCATAACAAATACTTTGGGTCTGTGAATGATGATGTAGATGAGCTGTTTCCGTAACAGCAGACTGTCATACAGTATCATATACATCTCATATTGTAAAACTTTTTACTCTTCTCCTTTCTAGGTATTTACAGCTATTTGTATTTGTGTCTTCAGCAGAGAATGCAACAGTGCAGTGAACAGAGAGGAAGAGACTGGCCTGACATTGGGCAAAATGCACGTCATGGATTATGAGCCTCTATTATTCAATTCACTCACAGGTACAGCCATCTCCAAGCACAGGCATTGTGCCAGCTGCTGTTTGTAGGATGGTTAATGCTCTTACCTGTAAATTGGTGCCTGGTTTATCTACAGTGCTCTTGGAAAGGTGACTCACTGCCAGTAAACTGTGAAAGGATTGTTCTAAGGCAGACACAAAGGGAGAGCTACCAGTGTAATACTCTTTGCACAAAGGCATAACTTCCTTAATTCACTGAATGTGGATCTAGCCTTTATTACAGCTGGGTGCAGCTCCACTCTCAATCACAAAATGCATCTGTGTTGGCTAAGTAAGTCATTAGTCAACTATCCATACTGTGGAATAACGACTGGGGGTGGTTTAAAAAATCAAAATCATATTAAAGTTGCAGAATTATTGACACATAAAGAAAGGTATAACATCAGAGAAACTTTCAGGAGTAGGGTACGACTGGTAACTTGATGGTACAGCAGAACTGATGAGTGGCCTGCTTGAAACCCTCTGCCAACAGTCAGTTTTTGGACAAAGTGCCGTCCTTGTGTGAACTTTACTCACTACGAGGTCATTATAATACCAAAACACACCTCCAGTCAGGAGGCTACCCACCTCTGAGGTACGACCACCCCTCACTGAGTTTGTGCAGTGAATTCTTCTTTAACTAGATCTTTAAAAGCAAAACGAGAGAAATTTACACCAATCATAATAAAGTTAGTTTTGACTAAAGTCACTCAATCTCCACCTTGAATGTGATTATTATTATAAAAATGGTTCAGGTAAGGGAGTTGTTGGGAAAGACATCATTGTGGACAAGTCAGAGTGGACATCATCTCTGACCCCTGGGACCAGTCAAGGGGCTGAACCTTGCTTCCCCCTCTTAGAGATACCTTTGGGTAAGATCCGGATCCCAAAAATCACTCTTGAGATCACTTGGTTTTAACAATTAGTTTAAATTGGCAATAACCATTAGTTCTTCAGTGCCTGCAACAAGAGTTTGGACATGTAGACACCTACATTTATGTACTTAAATTTGCAGCTGAGTCATACTCCTACTTCTTGAGGAAACAGACATCTGGTCATTTACATTTTGTTGTTCTATGTCTCTTTAACAATTCATTAAACTTAGATAGTTTCCCATAAAGAATTTCAGTAAAGTGAATACACAAGTAATTCTTAAATTCGTTATAAACATCTTCATGGAAAACAAAATCACTCAGTATCCAATTTGATTACCTCCTCCTTGCATAGTTGTAAATTAGTAAGAGTAATAGGAAGAGTAATGGTGTAGCAATAATAATTTAATAATAATAATATGTGTGTTGTTTAACTGTTTTATTCAATATCTATTTTTTGTCTTTAAATGAAAAAAAAAAAAACCAACAAAATCAGGCAACAGATATGCATAACACATGTTTCAACAATTTATCCCAGTGACTCAGCCACAAAAGTCATCATGTGAGGAAAAACTTTAGATGTTCATAAGGTCAAATCCATGGAAAGAACCAGTAGGTAATGCAATTTACTCTGCATATATCATTGGAGACTTTTGATCATCTGAAGTGTGTATTCTACAAAGGCTTTCACATTTGAGATGAAGAAATGTCTACTTGCTTTGGTAACTCATTCTAGTGGTCAATTAATCTCACTTTATAAAACCTGAGTTTTTCCAAGTTTTTTTTCCAAGCAGCTGATCCTTGGATGTAGTCTCCTATATTCTAAATGCAGTTTCATTGCATTGTTCCAAAGAGGTTTGATTTTATCTCATTGTATTAAAACACATTTTATCTGAATTGACACAGCTTAAGCAAGTGGTCTAGGGTACTGTACAGGATTTATCACCATAGTATTTACAACTGCCTAACAATGTCTAAGACAAACAGAATTTTTATCTAATGGAATTTTATAGGTATTTGGAGATTATGAGTAATAACCTTAAAGTGTTGATCCCCCTGAGTATTCCTATGTGACCGATTTTCCAATGATTATGAGTTTGCTATTTTTAAAACTTCACTTTGACATGATTTGCACTCATATTAGTGAGAGCTAGAAATTTATATGATAAATATATAAATATTAATACATATATTTATTATATAAATACAAATACAAAAG
>JAOEGS010004121.1:0-11885 GCA_025447755.1 Corythornis vintsioides
GCCGCCCCCGGCGGGGGAGCGGGGCCGACGCGGCTCCCCGCCCTTCCTGCCGCGGCCGCGGGACGCGCCGCCCGCGGGCACGGAGCACGGCGGCAGCGGCGGGCGGAGCGGGGCGCGCCCGCCCCATGCACCGGAGCCATGAGGGCGGGCAGCCCCGAGGACCGGGCCGCTGCGTCCCGGCCGGCGCCGAGGCGGGCAAGGTGAGGGCTGCCGGGGCTGCCGCTGCCGTCGGGGCCGGGAGCGGGGCCGGGTCGGTACAGGGGGCTGGGGCCGGGGCTGCTCGCTGCCTCCCGCGCCCGAAGGGAGGATTTTCTATCCCGGCGTTTTCTGGGGCGTTTTGTGCTCGGCGGAGGGAGAGGGGGAAGAATTTCGATTTTTAATTACTACCATTAAAAAAATCAAATTTGCAATTCTTTGGGTGGCCTGATGGATTCCCTGATTGACAGCCGGAATTGACACTCTGGGTACCTCTTATCTCGGGCATTTACGGCAATTTCTAATTGCAGGTAGTTTGTGGGGTTTTTTCAGCGCTTTGGCTCGCATGGGAACCGAGCGATTACTTCAAGAGGCCCGGGTTAAGTGCAGGCAGGGAGAGAATTCAATCCACATTCAAATTGCTTCATTAAAGAGACGCAGCTTTTGTTGCAAAGGATTTAAATGGCCACTAGAAAGTTCTTATTTATTGTTTTGAGGCGGTTTATATAGGGTGCCCCGCGCTCGCCCGGCGCATGGAGCCGCAGCCTCCCTCTCCCGTTCTCTCCCGCAAGGTGATGCCGCCGGAGCCGCTGCCCAAGGGGAGCTCCCGCTGCCTCGACCCGCACGCCCGCGCCATGGTAAGCGGGGCCGGGGCTGCGGGGACCCGCCGGGACGCACCGGGCCGCGGGCTGCGGGGACCCATTGGGCTGGGGATGCCGGGGTCTGTAAGGACCCGCCGGGACGCACAGGGCCGAGGGCTGCGGTGCCCGGCTGGGACTTGCCAGGCACCGCCGGGCTGGGAGCCGCGGGGACCTGCCGGGTCGGGGATGCCGGGTTTGCGGGGACCCTCCGGGACGCACTGGGCCGGGGACTGCGGGGATCCGTCGGGACGTTCTGAGCCGGGGTTGAGGGAGCCGCGGTTAACGGCCCCGCTGCGGCTCTGCTCGCAGTCGCAACCCGACGGGGAGCCGCTGCCCAGTGCCCTGGAGAAGGAGGACGCCCGCTCAGCTCCCAGCACACCCTCCACGCCGTCTGTCTGCTCACCGCCATCCTCCTCATCGTCCACGCCGTCGGCCGGCAAGAACGTCTGTTCCAGCTGCGGGCTGGAGATCCTCGACCGGTACCTGCTCAAGGTGAGCGACGGGGGGCGGCGGGCGGGCAGCGGGGGGCGGCGGGTGGCCCCGGGTCTCAGCCCCCTTTTCTGCCGCAGGTGAACAACCTCATCTGGCACGTCCGCTGCCTGGAGTGCTCCGTGTGCCGCACCTCGCTGCGGCAGCAGCACAGCTGCTACATCAAGAACAAGGAGATCTTCTGCAAGATGGACTACTTCAGGTAGGGGACATGGGCTTGGCGGAGGGGGGTGGGGGGCAACTCTGTGTTGCTGAAGCCTTGGGGAGCTCCGAGGGGGCTCAGCGTCCTTGCCGGCTACCGAGGGGTCGGGTCCGATCCGGTGCTGGCAGGGAAGTCTGACAAGCAGCCGGGCTCTCTGGAGCAGTCCGGGGAAGAGGCGTCCCCTCGGGACACGGCGGGGAGAGGGGATTTGGCGTGCAGCTGTACCACGTCCCGAAGGGATTCCTGCCCCCCCCCGGTCTCGCTGTTGGAATGCTCGTTCTGCCCGGCTGGGGCTTCCCCGGCCGTCCCGGCACCGCTGCGGGAGATCCTCGGCTCGGCGGGATCATCCCCTCGCCCGGCGATGCACTTGCAGGACGGCATCGCTCCGGGCACTGCCAGGAGGAGGGTGAGAGCATACCGAGCGGGCTGCGGTGCCCACGGCTTTTGGAAACCTCTGCCCTCCACTTAGCACTGCGAAAATTGAAGTGTCCGTATCGGGAGCACGTTAAAGAATCGAAACAAATTACCGGCCGTGCAAGTCCCGGTATTTGCGGCCGGGCCGGGGCTCGTCGGGTGCCGTTATGTTCGGTCCTGGTCCGTATCCCCCGGGGAAGCGTGTCCTGGAGAGAGGCTCCGACGGTATTTTGGATAGAAACCTGAAAACGGGCTATTTTCTCCCAAAAGGGTGTCACGAAGGGAT
Source organism: Corythornis vintsioides (assembly GCA_025447755.1). NCBI lineage: Eukaryota > Metazoa > Chordata > Aves > Coraciiformes > Alcedinidae > Corythornis > Corythornis vintsioides. Next base: position 2,228 of record JAOEGS010004121.1, read on the forward strand.
AAGGATTGAGATCTCCTCACTGGGGTTTAACTAAACATCGGAGCCCTCCGCTCTGATTTTCCCCGTCCCACCGGGATGGGGGAATACCGTTTGCCCCGGGAAGAAAGGGAATCACGGGCAGGAAATGAGAATGACCCCGGCGGGAGTGCGGGGGGCTCGGCAGCATCCTCCCGCCGCCGGCTGCGGGGCCGCGGAAATACCTCTGAGATTTCTCCCGTCTTTTTTTCTTTGAGAGGGTCTTCAAATACCGGATAATCCGCGGCTCAGCCCCCGGCCCCGCCGGGTCGGTGCGGGTCTGCTTGGACTCCCGGAGCCGGGTACGGGGTCTGCCGAGAGCAGGATCAGTCCCCGAGGGGCCGCGGCACTCGGCGTCCTGCCTGGTGGTTGTTATTATTATTTTTATTATTTATAAACAGTTTGGATTTTTATTTTGGACTGTTTTGGTGGGGTTTTTTTTGTTTCGTTTTGTGGTGTTGTTAGGGGGTATTTTTTTGTGTGTGTGTATGTGTGATTTCACCGAATTCTCCTTCCCTCTCAAGGGAATGTTTCGGGCAGTTCCCGGCGTTGTGCTGCTTCGGGGCACTTTGAGCATTTTTCTTAATTAATAACCGTTCTGATGCCGTTCACGTTGGCATTTTTGTGAAGAGTGAACCTTTCCAAAGGCGGTTTTAAGGTATCGATTGGATCTCTAAATTGTCTTCGAACAAATATAGCGAATAATAGCTGTTAGAAATAATCGGGTTTATCTGGAAGTCCCCTCGCATCCCCCGGCGGAGCTGCGCCGGGTCCCTGCCCGCGGGCACCGGGAGGAAAACCAAAACGAAACTCGCTGAAGGCACCGCGGGACTCCCCCGATTCCTGGGCGGCTGGGTCGGGGGGTGAGGGGGCTTCCAGGCTCCGCTTCGCACTGGCCTTTTGCACAAAAAGATGGGGATCTTTTTGTTTTTGTATTATTTTTTTTTTTCTTTCCACGTTTTTTTTGGTGAATCGCGGGAGCGGCAGCGCTGGGAGCCAGGCGGGTGCGGGGTCTCTTCGCTTGCCCTCAGCATCCTTGCGACCCTCGGCCGAGCCCCTGGCCGGCCCCAATGTGGTGGCGGTGGCAGTGTGCGGGGGTCTCTCCCACTGGCCCCGAGGGCAGCCAAGGCGGAGCCCGCCGGGTCGAGCCGGTGCCGTCGGAGCCGGTCTGCGGCCGGGAGCTGCTGGCCAAGGCGAGTTCGAGGTGTTTGGTATCTATTATTTGCTGCGGATTAAGTGCGTGGGTTGTTTTGTTTTGTTTTAAAGTAAAGCATAAAATCCATCCTAACACGTGTGGGTCTTTGCAGTCCAGGCAGATGGGAAGGGACAGTGGGATGTGCTCTGCGTGGAGCACACAGTGGCTTTTATCAGGCCAGCGCTGGTTCCTCGGGAAAGGGGCTGTTTGTGGGCACCCAGGACTGGGAGGCTGTCGGGCATGGGGTCATCCATGGGCACTGCCCGACGGTGGTCACGTTTAGACCTGGTCTGTCCAGCCTCCCCTTCCCCGTTGCCATGAGGGGCTGTGTCAGCTCTGCTGCTGCTGCTGCTCCGCGGCCTCCCGTGTGTTTTTAAGCGAACGCTGCTGTTTCCTGTGTCTTGTCAAATAATTGCATTTGGCATCCAGGGCTCCAGTGCTTTAAGGAGAACCAAATTAAAATTGGAGCTCATTGAGCAGAACATCGTGTTCCCGGGCGATGCGAGGGCTGCTCACAGCCAAGCTCCCATGGCTCCGCTTGCAGGGAAGCCCAGTGTGATCCCAGGGTGACTCCCACTTTGACCCCCATGGCTCCCTGCCTTGCTGGGCAGCCCTGGGGCAAGCAAGCCAAGGGGTCATTGGCCCCAGCGTGTGTCCCTGAGCTGTGCCAGGGGTGGGACAGGGCCCTCGTCCTGGCTGTGGCCCAGGTGGCTTCTATTGTCCTTGTCATGTCCTACTGCAATGATGCTCTTGTTTGAGCACTGCTGTGGGGAGATGGACTCGCTGCTGTGCAATTTGGTTGATATACCTGGAAGCTGCAGCTGACTCAGGGCTATGTTAGGGGTATCCTACAGGGTGGGCCCAGGAAATAATAGGGATGTTTGGAGTTATGGGTGGCTCTGGGTGTCTCTTGCTCCCAGCAAGGCTCAGAGAGCTGCAGCACCTGAGTACAAGCACTGTGTGAAAGCCAGGATGCACTAGGGCATTCTCTCACCTCTGCTCTTCCCATGCCCCTGATGTTGCAGCTGCCTCTGGGGGAGGCAGGATGAGTTTCTCCTGGCAATATTGGCTGTTTCTATCTCTTGGTGCTGATGGTTGTGAAGAGCAGGCAGTATCCATGCACCTGATTACAAACCTTGTGTGTGTGTGTGTCTTGAGCCACTGGCACTGGCAACTGGTGATGATGCCCTGAGCTGTGCTGGGCTCAGGGAAAGCCTCCAGCTCTGGGTCTCTCGGTACAGTGAAGCCCTGTCCCCATCCCTGTCCCTGCTGGGAGGGTGGCAGGAGCCATGGGGTGCCTCTCATCTAGTGCCCTGCAGACCTGAGTGGATGGAGCTTTTGGGGCTCTGCAAGCTCAGTGGATTAAAGTCTGTTTTATTTTGGAGCCAATGTTTCTAGCAGTGATGGGTCAGGGCAGTCTTCTCACAATCGTTTCTCCCTGTTCTAATGCTGCTGGCAGTGGCAGCCCCTGCAGTGGCTGTCTCTGGTGGGTGACAGTGGGTGCCCGTGCTCAGTCCTGGCTCAGCCTGGTTTCTGTAGAACCTGACTGCTGCAGTTGGAGCTGGGGATGGGTGTTGGCCATGAGCTGCAGACGCAGCATCGGCCGTTGCTGGTGCCGCAGCCCCAGTGCCCACGTCAGGCTCCTGAGCCTCAGCCTCTTGCCAGGCACTGCGTGTGCTGGGGCTCTGCAGGGGACACTGGTGTCACCCCCTGTCTGCTCTGGCTCCCATGGCCTCAGGAGCCCCGGTGCCCTCAGCAGCCTCTTGCCTCACGTCCTGGGAATCGCTGCCTACGGGGGACACGGTGCGGTGGGTCTGGGGCCATCTGCGTGTCTCCCTTAGTTGCCTGGTGGTTTTCCATGGGATGGGTGACCCTTCCCATGTGGTGCCCTGTTCCTCGGTTTCCCCTTGGTCCCTGGGGCACTGGGATGTGGCTGTCCCTGTGCTGTGCTCCCCCTTCCCTCAGCGGGCTGCGGCGATTACCACGTGCTATTAGCTCGGTAAGCCTGCCCCTCATTTGATACCGTTCAGCAAGTACGACTGTTTACATAGCACATTGTTCAAAGTAATTCAATTTACAGGAATGATCTTTACTTCTAAATAAAAAATTAATACAGTTCTTTTGTTTGTGCGTTTATATAAACTAGCTGGCACAAAGTCAGTTTACAATGTTCCCATCTGAAGTAAATTAGCGAAGTCTCTTAGCTAAGTCTCTGTATAATTTCAGCACAGAAATGTCCTCTCTAAAGCTGCCCTTTCTCTTTTTTATTTTTTTTGGTCAGCTACGGTCAGGCTGAAAAATTTAAAACTCTTTTTTTTTCCTCCCAAATAGTTTTGCAATTAGTAATTGCAGTGCACGATGGTCTTTCTGCATCTGGCTGAGCCCTGTGGTGGGGGGCAGCTCAGTGGCATGGGGTTGGGCACGGGCAGCGAGTTGGCAGCAGTGGGCTGACCTGGGCTGACTGACAGAGAGGGGCTCCCGGCAGGGGTGTCTCTGCCTTGTGGTTGGCTCTTCTCCGTGTTCTGTCTGTGCTGAGAGATGCTGGAGCTGCTCAGGCAGGGGTGGCCGCAGCCAGTGTGGGGGTCAGCTGTGGTGGGGGGCTGGTAGGGAGCCCCAGGAAGCCTGAGGTGGTGCTGGGTGTGCAGGGAAGTGCAGCGGCTGTGATCAGGGCTGTGTTGGAGCCCACACCAGGTCTGTGGTGACAGAGGAGATGCTCACAACTCCCCTGCTGCTCTTGCTGCTCGCTGCATTTAGGTTTTGAAGCAGCAATAGCACTAAAATGCAGAAGCTAAACCAAGGCCATGCCTGGAGGCAGCACATCCTGGCAAGCTCTGTCCCAGGAGTGTGGGGCCATGTCTGCTGCTCCCCGTGAATCACTTGGCCAGCAGCATTCTGGCAGAAGTGGGTGTTTTCAGAAGAGCACGCAAATGCCCAGCACCTGGCACGCGGATCCTGGCTCTCTCCTTGCCTTTTCAATTTGCTGAGCTACTTTCCGTTGAAGCGCAGTCGTTGTCCTCTCCCAGAGAGGAGTCTCCTCGTAGGAAGAAAAAGCAGATGCATGTGCCTGTACGTGTGAGGAGAAAACACATGTTTTGATTTATGGCGATGGGAGAGAACCAGCTCCGACACAGTTTCCATCCGAGTCTCACACGGGCTGTTATCAAAATAAAAAGCCCACGGGCTCGGAAGCTGATTCATGGTGCTGTGTCACCTCAGCTTCTCATCCGTGTCTGGCGCTGCGGGGCCTTGGAGAATCACACCCCACTCCTGCCCTCGCCACTGCCCGTGTCACCCTACCGTGGGGAAATGGCATCGCTGGGATGGTTTTGCTGGGGCTCTTTCCCTGCAGGTGTGCTATGGGGTTCGGGGAGGGGGGCTGGCAGCAGTGCCCTCATCCTGCTTGTCCTCACTCTGCTTGTCCTCACCCTGCCTCTTCTCCTCCCGCAGCCGGTTTGGTACAAAGTGTGCCCGCTGTGGCAGGCAGATCTACGCCAGCGACTGGGTGCGGCGAGCGCGGGGCAACGCCTACCACCTCGCCTGCTTCGCCTGCTTCTCCTGCAAGAGGCAGCTCTCCACTGGTGAGGAGTTTGGCTTGGTGGAGGAGAAGGTGCTGTGCAGGATCCACTACGACACCATGATCGAGAACCTCAAGAGAGCGGCGGAGAACGGTACGCAGCCCGCGCACCGCGGTCGTGGCCAAGCCCCAGGGTCTGTGTGAGGCTGTCCCTGTCCCCATCCTGGGGTGCTGGGGTTGGACCTGTTGTTGTCAAAGGAGGGTGATGGGTGGTCCTGGTGGGGCTTGAGCACGGGGTCCTGGATGGGCAGAGGTCTCATGGGAGTGGCCAATGTGCTGGCAGCACCCGCAGCTCATGGCAGGCCCGTGTGCCATGGGCGATGCTGAGGATGAGCCCTTGGTCCCACGCAGCCCGTCATGCAGCACATGAGGAAGCCACTAGGATTTTTGAGGCTGTGAGTCATAAATCTAGAAGGTGGGAAAGCCGGCGATCCAACAAAACCTTCCCATCATTTTCCACCCGCCCTGCCCTCCCGGGGCTGTGCAGCTCCCAGCTGGATCGTGCTGCTGCTGTCCATGCTGTGAGCGGCCGGACGGCCTCTGCTTCCCAGCCGGGTTGGTGACACTGAGGTCACACAGCACCACAGCTCCCAACCCCTTGAGCCCAGCTCCATCTTCCTGCATGGCAGTGACCGGAATGATGCTCAGAGGAACAAATCATTGGAGTTAGTTGGATGTGGTGCACAGGGGGGGCCGGTGTTGGGGATTGTCATGTGATGGAAAGCACCTGAGGGTAGTGACTTCAGCTCAGGAGAGCAGGCAGCCCCCTCCCTGGGCTTGGCGTTGCAGGAGCTCAGCCATCACTGGAGCAGGAGGGAGCTTGACTAGATCCTGCCTGTGAGCAGGGGTCAAGGCTGGGTTCACCTCCCTTCCATGCTCATGCCCATGGAGAGTGATGGCTGCAGCAGAAAGGCTGGTTTTTTTATCATGTGCTTTTATTTCCATGGGCTCCTGTACCCAGGACCTTCCTGGGGCTGATGCTGTACTGGGACTTTGCCCCAGCTGGAGCAGGGCTCCAGTCCTCTGTACCTCCCGCTAGCACTTGGTGGGCACAAGGAGGCAAATGCCATACCCTGGCCCGTGCCACATATGGAAACCATTAACCACCTGACATGAAAATAATTAGTGTTTCTGTTTACTGTGTTTGAGGATGAAAGCAGAGTAACCAGTCGAGCTGGGAGGGTCTCAGCCTGGGATGCAGCTCACAGTGTGTTGGTCCATATGGTTGGCTGCTGGGGGAGAGCGAGTGAGGTGCTGGAAGAGCAGGGATGGAGGGGCAGAAGGTGTGTGGCCTGGAGGGATAGGCAGGTCTGAGGATGACAGGGTCTGGTGCTGTGAAGTCCCACAGAGCCATTAGCCCAGCAACGGGTTTGCCGTTGCTCATTCGGACCTGCAGTTGTGAGCTCAACCCCATGACATTGGGCAGTGCTGGGGGACACAGAGTGTCCTGTTCTGTTTGGCTACCTGTGTCCCAGTGTCCCCTGGTTTTAAAAAGTGGGTGGGATTGCTTTGGAGAGCTGCAGTTGCTGCAGAGTTGGAGGGCCACGCTCCCCCCTTCAGTAATTACCCAGCAATTTCTTCTGCACATGAGGTTTTACATACAAGAAAAATAAACAGATGTTGCTGAAGTCAGAGTCCCATTCATCATCCGAAAAGAACAAGTCAAACTATATGAGAAAGTCCTTCAACTCCAGCCAAGACAATCACAGCCCGGTCCAGCTTGCAGAGCTTGCGCCGGGTTGTGCAGGCGCATCCTGGGAGCGGGGCGAACGCCAGCCCTGCTCAGGCATCCTCCCTCATCCATCACTCCTCGGTCCTTCTCCCACACCAGGGAGAGTGGCTGGGCACAGCATGGGCTGCAGCAGGGACCCGAGGAGCCCTGTGTCTGGCAATCCTCCTCACGGAGGGTTCTGTAGCTGTGTGAGCATGATTGGATGCACCCTGATGCAGTGCTCAGTGGGTGAGTGGACAGTCCCCTCCTGGCACATCCTTCTTTAGTGTAGTTTCTGCTCAGAGCCTGGGTACCATGCTGCAGGGAGTCACCAGCACCCCAAGGCTGTGGAGATGGTGCTGCTCTGGGACCCAGGAGGAGGTTGGAGTGGATGTGGAGGACTTGGGGCTGAGGAAAGGAGCAAAAAGCTCATTGAAACACTCTGAGCAAATAAAATGACTGATGGAAGCAGCAGCTGTAGAGAAAGGAGGTAACTGGGAGCAGCATGGAGCAGGAGTGATGGATGTTAGTGAGCCTGGCAGAGGCAGGTCCCCTTCCGAGCTGCTTGCTGGAGGATATGGCCAAGTGCTGACCAAGAGCCAGTGCCAGTGGGACATCAATGATTTCCTTCGCATGCCACCTTGATATCCATCTTCCTGCTGCTATCTCTCTGTCCCTTATTGCCTGCAGCTTCTACCAACTTGCTGCATTTTTCTTAATTCACTGGTAACTCCTCGGGGCTGGTGATGTTTCCTTCCTGGTACCTGGCGGGGCTCAGCAGCCCTGGGCAGCTTCTGAGCAGCAGCACTGGCTCCGCTCTTTCTGCTACTGCTCTCAGCAAGTGATGCTGCTGATGCCCCAGCCATGGTGCTGGGTGTGTTACGCCTGAGCCAAGCAGCTCTTGCATACAGGGGCCAAGGTGGGTGATCAGGGGGGTTTCTGACCTGTGGCACATGGAGCTTCTCTCTCATAGGCAACGGGATCACGCTGGAGGGGGCTGTGCCCTCGGAGCAGGACAGCCAGCCGAAGCCGGCCAAGAGAGCCCGCACCTCCTTCACCGCTGAGCAGCTGCAGGTAGCCAGGCTGGGCCTGGGGGGATGGAGGAGCTGCAGCTCCCCGGACTCATCCTGACCCCCCTCTCCACTCTCCCTGTCCCCAGGTCATGCAGGCACAGTTTGCTCAGGACAACAACCCCGACGCACAGACGCTTCAGAAGCTGGCGGACATGACGGGGCTGAGTCGAAGAGTCATTCAGGTGAGGGGTGGGCAGAGGGCTGGCACAGGGCTGGCACCATCAGCACCATCGGGGGGCAGAGGAGCTGCACAAAAGGCTGGTGCTAGACCAGGCTCATGTCCCCACAGCCCCTCGCTCCCACACATCCACCTGGGACTTGCAGCACCCAGCAGCTTCATGCTGATGCCAGCACTGTCCTTCCTCTGTCTCGCTCATGGGTTTTCTATTTGGGGTTTTTTTTTCATTCTTATGATGCAGTGGAAAAAAAAACCCCACAACATGGAGTCCCAGCCAGTCCCAATAACTCGCTGGGTGGGAGAGCTGCTGGTAGCACACAGTCCCAGAGCTCTGTGCTCTGCTTGGCCAGCAGGTATGGGCAGCGTGGGTGCTTCCTCAAGAGTCGGTGGCCGTCCTCACCATGAGGAGGCAAAGTTGGCTCTCCTTAGGCAGAGCTGGGGTCGAGAAGCTTAAATAAAAGTGATTTTTGCAGCCTCAGAGAATGCAGTGGCAGGGAAGTGCTGTTCTGGAGGGAGAGCAGTGCTGAAGGGACTGAAAATGTCCCTTCTGCAATTCCCAGCTCACTGCCTCCCCAGACAGCCCAGCTCTGCCCCTTGGTGACATTTACTCTCTTCACTTTAATGGTCTGCTGACATGCCTTCTGCATACAATAAAAACATGAGTGATTAAAATACTTTAGGAGCTTTCATCCAGGATTGTTTTGCCAACGACACATTTAAATTTTGTGTGTGAAAATCTGGCTCAAGCCTCAGTTACTGAGGTTCTTCAGCTGAAGCTCAAGCAGTCTGCATGCTGGGCTAGTTTTTTATGTGGGGATTTTTTTACAGGCGTTTTGAGCAGGAAACAATTTGTCAAATGCTTACGACTGTTTCCTCCTCTGTGGTCCAGCGTGCTCAGCCTCAGAGAGCTGCTCTTCATTCAGCATTAGAGAAAACTTTTACTTCCAGATATCTTTCAAAAATTAAAGCTTAATTAAGCTTTAATTAGCATAAAAACCCTCCTTCAACCCTCCATGTTTACCTCTAGGATGTAACCCCCTAACTGTTCCTGTAGTTAAAAGCAGTGAGATATGGTCAGAAGGCTCATATCTGCTATTCATATGGACTGGAGCTGTATCCCACCACACTACCCTCCTTTCTCAGCTTTAATGATCTGCTGATGGGGTTTCTGAATATTAGAAACCACAAATAATTAATCAGTGATTAACCATGCAGTTACCAAGGGCTTTCACAGCCCTTTGAGCTCAGGGATCAGCCCGCCATTAAGATTATTTTAGTGTGGAAGGGAACAGTGTGAGTGTTAATGTGAATTTCTGCACCACCTAACTGGAGTGTTACACTCAGTGACTCCTGTGACGAGCTCCAAAGTTTTAATTACCTTAATAAAGAACAGTGCTAGTTTTGACCAAGATAAATCTCAGGCACCCTAAGTCTGCACTATCTTGAGGCAAAACCCTTGCTCTAGTAAGTGTGAAACAAAGCTGTGGAAGCTGCTGGAGCACTAGTGAGGTGTTTCACTCTGCAGCCTTCTAAATTGCATTCCTTTTTTTCCTAAACACTGGGCAGAGGTGCCCATCAGAGGGCACCTGGCGAAGGCCCACACTCCATCCCCTCGTCTCTCTGCTGACACAGGGTTCACTGCTTTCCTTTCAGGTTTGGTTTCAAAACTGCAGAGCCCGCCATAAAAAACACACCCCTCAGCACACGGTGCCGCCGTCGGGAGCCCCCCCGTCCCGCATCCCCTCCTCGCTCTCTGATGACATCCACTACTCGCCCTTCAGCAGCCCCGAGCGGGCCCGGATGGTGACACTGCACGGCTACATAGAAAGTGAGTGTGGGCAGGGGGTGCTCAGGGGGGTGCAGGGCAGGGGGTGCTGCCCGGGAGTGGGCGGCAGCACCGTGGCTCGGAGCG